>DVZL01001371.1:0-18013 GCA_018236625.1 Lasaia peninsularis
AAACAAAGTAAATTATGTCAAATACAATTTTATTTAAAAAAAATGTGATGTACTAACCAAACACCGAGCAAAGCTCGGACATCCAGGGACTTTAATTTTAAACTAGCAACCTTTGTCGCTGGTTATGTACGGCAAGGTCGTCTCTACAATTTGAATTTTTTCGTATGTCCTTCTCAATATTGTACATTGTTTGTCAAATGTTAGTTTTGTAACAATTTCTAAAAGCGGAGCAATAATTTTGTAGTGACCAAAAGATATTCCTAGTTATCAGTGGCCTTTCGTATAGACTCCATTAACCCCAGTAGAGGTAGTTCAATATCAGATTAAAAGTGCAAGAACGGTTTATATTAAAAAAAGTAATCTGCTTTGTTCTAAATAAATAAGTACAATATATTTTGTATTTTAAACGAGATGTAGAAACAAAGACATTTGTTATAAATTATAGGTGATTAATTATTATTCTGTATAAATCATTTTCCTAGGTTATCTCAGTTCAATTAGTAGATAGGCCATCCTTGCTCTCGCAAAAGATATTGTCATCTTTTTGTTATAAACAGCAACTTAAACATTAATGATTTTTCTGTACATACAAAAATATAAAGGGCGACAGCAAAAAAACTTTAATAAATTAGATATTGAATGAAGTATAAACAATAAACGAATGTACGTAACGTATAAATATTTTTTTGGTTAATTATAACAAAATATACGTATTTTTACACCAATATATTTATTGATTTTAATATAGTAAGATACGGAGGTACATAATCATTGTTTTTATTTAAATTGATCAATTTGTTCTTAAAATAATGACTATTTATATTATTCATAAATTGTAAAATATTTTTAAGAAAACGTAGGTTAATGCTCAATATAGACATATTTATGTGCGTTATACAAAAATGTCCGAATAGAATACTACCATGTTTGTGTAAAATAAATGTGATATATCGAATTGTTTGAAAAATATCAATGTTATATTGTTTAAACAAATATTCGATATTGTTGTAATTGTTCGAAATAAAAACCGTTAACCAATTGTTAGTATTTCATACATTGATATTAATAAAATTATATTGTCATCTAGTCAGTAATGTATTGTTTAGAGTGCGTTCATACATGCGATTGTTGAAATTATATTTTTTTATGTTTTATCTGTTTCGAGTTAAGTGAACGGAAAGAGACAACCACACATATACGTCTTTCTCGTTCTGTTGGCGGGACATAAAAGAAATAAATCGGGCGTGTGAACGGACTTAGTTTTATAAGACAAATGTTTGTGTCCGTGGAGTAAGGGCTAGTATCAGTACAGTAATGTTGGTACAACCATTACCGTTCCAGTGAGGTTATTAAGTCAAAGACATGTTATATAAAAAATGTTAGATTCTTAGAAAATCTGTGCGGAAACTCCATATTCTACTTTTTGTATGGAAAAAACTTAACAAATAATACTAAACTGTACAATCCCTTCACTTGTATCATGTCCTTAATTATTTGATATTATTTTGTGCAATAAATGATATTTGAGTTATTTGATAAAATGTGACTAGAAAAATTAATTATATTTATAGAAGTAAATTGGACCGAGGACGCTAACTTTAAAAGTGGTTCTCCGTTGCGTGTTTGCGGTTTTGATGCGTTAGTTTTTTGTGTTTTAGGATATACTTTTGTGTCCTAATTAGGTGAAGAAGTTTGTCGAAAATACAATGTTATTAAACAAAATTGTCATAAAATCTAACTCGAGCAGGGCTCATGACAACTTTTCTCCGCCCCAAAATAAGTCTGGCGACTTTTTTGTACCAACAGTTTTTCATCAGGTGGGGCTGGTGATCTTTATATCCATTTATTTAAGATTTGCATACGTAATTGTACAATTTGGATACATACTTAATTATATTAGATACACATATATTTTATTGGAAAACCGTACCAAATTTTACAATCGGTAGCCCTGGTCGAAAGTTACTTCTTTGCCCGTTTCCTAAAGCTAAAGTGCAGCGCCACTCTTGAAATCTATGTCTTAAAATCTTTCCTAACCTATCTCTATCCTTAGGCAAAATAGCTTTTGTTAAATGATCTATCTTGCAATTCTATGGTTCTTCTTGTCTAAGATACTTTTTTATGAGCACGGCTTGTCAAATCACTTTGTTAAGGTACATAACATATTTTTGATCAAATACTCTATTGACTTGGTTTAAGAGCGTTCATTTGGTAAATGGTAAAGTGTGTTCACTGCAAACACTTGGTTACTATAGTCATATAATTATAGTTAGACGAGACTATAATAATTATACTCTGATGTGTAGCTAATATTTATTGGATCCAAAAGATTAATTGACAAGTCGTACATTTAAGATTGTATATTTTCACGTGTAAAAGAAAGGATCAAATATATTTACCGTTTACATAAAATGTATGAAATAAAGTTTGTATAAATTGTCATGTTGTTGAGTCGTAAAATACAGGGTCCCATTTAAAAAATATTTTTTTCGGTTTAATAATAAGACCTTTTTCTCGAACAGTGCGTTGAATTATTGTAATTTAAAAAATATTACCTTCACGCCTGTTATCTCCGAAGAGGTAGGGAGATGTGTGCTAGTATATCCCACGACTCGTAAGTCCAGTAGATATACTAGATCACTCACGATTAGCCAAGGTACTAGCGCCCATGATGTGATAGATGGAAAACCTATCGCCACTTCGGGCACATTCCAATCCCGGGCAATGTAATGCTGACTCAGAATAATCTGAAAAACATTTAAGAAAAGTTGCCCGACCTGAGAATTGGACCCGGGACCCCACGCTAACGGTCTTAACAGGCGAAAACCGTATATTGGTACGGGTCTATTTGTTAAAGTTATATTCGGCTGATATGATCGATTGCCTCATATAAAAATGAGAATATTTCATTCCGGTAAGACATCATGACAGATTCATAACCGAAACCGAAAAGTAGCAAACTTCACAGTCGTCCTCCGGTTACGGTGAAGCCATAAATGCTGAATTGAGTGTGCAAAGTATTACTAAATTTCATACATTTTGTACATAAAGATAGGGCTTCTTTCTTTTACCATACTTTGTAACTGTCGAAATATAAAAAGTGTGATATGACGTCATTAATACATTAATTTTAAATTTTCACAGTTTACCAGTTCAAACAAATTTAATTGATATATTAATTACATTTCGGCTACATTCACCCGTTTGACATCATTTGTAATATTTTCTCACAAACATTTTCTTAGTAATATTAATCTTTTTTCGTGAACTTTATGCTGATAGTATCATCCCTATTTCGGAATTCTAACCGAACAGCTGTACCCAGTCTAAGGCAATAATATTCCATTCATACGTATTAATGTTGTCTTTATTGTAGAATCTTGGGTCAAGCAAGGC
Source organism: Lasaia peninsularis (assembly GCA_018236625.1). Lineage (NCBI taxonomy): Eukaryota > Metazoa > Arthropoda > Insecta > Lepidoptera > Riodinidae > Lasaia > Lasaia peninsularis. Next base: position 3,397 of record DVZL01001371.1, read on the forward strand.
ACTTATGAAGACACGTTATCTCTTGGTTTAATTCAAATACTTAATTGTTATTGTCTTTTGTTGTTAGGTATTTAACATGCTTCTTGGCTCTTATATTAATGTTATGACGTCATTACGTATTTTCTTACAATTCGACAGTTAGCGTATATGCTAGCGTTACCTCTGTATATTTTTCCTGTCTCACTAAAATAGCTTTCTCTCTTATGTGTACTGTTCAAGACTTAAATGTATACTTATTTAAAATGAAATAAATGAAATGTGGAAAAATAACACGTGACTGTTTATTTTCGTATATATTATGATATATTTTTCTATATTTTAGCGTTTTTTTTTATAAATTAAAAATAAAATACTTTTTTTTAAATGTTGAATGGATGTGCTTTTGAATTACTTATCTTTATTTTCATTCAAGGTATATTTATAAATTTAGATAGTTTTAACCTTATATCTTTTTAACTATAGTGACTTATTATATTTATTTTCAATCAATATTTATGAAAGAGCTGATTTTCTTGATTTTAAAACATAACTATTACCTATAGACACCTAAGAAGTTACTGGTGAGTTTGTTTCTTATACCAAATGCTACCGTACACATCATCACAGAAGAGGAAACACTAACTCTGTGACGGTAGAAATAAAGTGATATTATATTAATATATAACTTCAAAACGCAACACTTACTTGATTTTTATTTTGTAAAATTACTTATTTCTCCGACTTCAATAATCTTAAAATACCTAAGATACCTTTGTAATGCTTAAAAACTTATATATCACAAATGTTCGTTATTTATGAGGAGGAAATACATCATTGACTCGTAGCCTTTATTGTCCTGAAAAGGACATCCGTCCATTGTACGAAACATCCTGAGGATAGATTCGGGGCTTATATATCTATATAGTAGATATAGACAAGACCATCATAAGAACGTGATTATAATCATAAGTGATTGACTTCAACAACAGGGAATATGCATGTGATTTAGATATGGTCCAAAAAAAAACGTGTAATCTTTATTGCTGAAGAAATATACTCATATAAATATTTTTGCCAATATTCAAGATTTTATTAATAAAATTTGTTCCTTAAAAGTAGTATTTTTGAAATTCCCTCGCGAATTTCGAAAACGCAACGCCATGACGTGACGTCAATGTCCAATGTCAACGTAATGTCAACAGACATCCTTATTTTTGCATATTTGGGCATAACAAGATAATTTTTGCACATAGGGACAATACGATATTTATAATATATATGTTAAAAATAATTACGTGAAGTGAAATAACACTACTTAATTTCACTTGACGAATTATTGTTCTCACTTCTCACAGACGTCATAAATAAGAGCGTTAAAATAGCGATGTTTGAATCATCCGAACTTATGATAATTTGGATAATTTGTTTAGCTTATTTATCACAAAATATGCTAGTGTTAATTTTTTTTTTCAGTTATATAATTACTTAAAGTATTGTTTAAAAAAATTTAAAAAAACCATGTCTTTTCCTTATTATTGAAACACATCAAACGTACCGCAGCTGTTTGAAAACTGGCGCCTCGCGCTAAGAACAAAGCTTATGAATGATACGAAACACAAATATAACATTTAAAATCTAAGACAACCATGGATTACTTCAAGTTTTTGTTAGGTAACCTAATGCTATTCTTATTGAGAATAGATTAACCTTTCACTTTATCTGTGTGTTTAAATAAATAACTGTAAAAGCAATCTAACTTAATAATTAATAAGTTTATTAATAATGTTCACTTACCTATTGTCACTTGGCAACTACGTCGCTGCGCAGAGTGGTAGGTAGTGAATTTATTTTTGTTTGTTATTATTAATTTAATATTCGGCGATTTCATTTGGCAACTTACATTACATCGAAGTATGTATTACCTAGCATATATTTAACAATATTTTATTTCACATAGACCTTACATGCGGTTCTTGTGACGCGTCTACAATTCTAAAAGTTAAAATTTTTCATCGGATCGGAACTGCCATTCTATTCAATGGAATGCAAAATTTTATTAAAAACATGATTTCTTTTTTACACATGCTTTTTCTTTGAGCAAAGATATTAGCTACAGTTGTATTTACCAAATCTCCGATATAAATATCTATTACTATATTATCCGCTATATCAATATAATATTAAGCCTAACTTATACTATGTTTTTTCTACAAAATACAGCACAAAATAGATAAAATTATCCTCGCGTATTCCCGAAGAAGTAGTCAGAGATACATACTTATGCACCCATGATTATCTGACTATATTAGGTCCCACGCTGTAACAGGTGACAAATCCGACGCCATATCGAACACAGAAAGAATCCCAGGCAACGTTGTGTTTTTTCAGATAAACTGAAAAAAATCAAAGGACAACAATAGGGACTTCGTGCGTCAAAGTCTGATACCGACTACGCTCGGCCATTGAAGCAGTAAATAAAAGAAACATTAATGAGATTCAACTGTTTTATAAGAGAGCTTCATTCATCAGTGCCTAGAATTACTTAGGAAAAGTGAATTTACCTAATAAAGGTAATTAACAAATCGCACCCTCAGTAATATATACATATTTTTTTGTAAACTGAATTTAAATCTAGAACAAATATTCTCTACCGGTTAGCGGTGACAGAAAGAGAAATTTGCCAAATTTCACAATCGTAGTTTGTTATTTGAAATATCATTACATATTATAAAACAAAGTCACTTTTTTTGTCTGTCCCTATGTATGCTTAAATCTTTAAAACTAAGCAACGGATTTTGATGCGGTTTTATTAATAGATAGAGTGATTCAAGTGAAAGGTTTTTATGTATATAAAATGTATAGTATACTCGAGCGAAGCCGGGGCGGGTCGGTAGTATATTATAATAATATATTGTAGTAAGCATGTTATTTGAAAAAATAAGCTATAATGTGGAAATCCAGAATTTTCAAACGCTATGTACCAAAAACTACTTTTTTTGGATTATGTCCTTATTAAGAAAAGTGCCTAATTAGGAAAAGTGAAGTAAGTTATCGTTTTAATTGCATAATACTTTGTGACAGATATTTCAAACAGCTTCATAAAACATGTATTTTAAATTCTCTGACTCGGTGGATGAGCGTCTTAATGTGGTACTTATTTTTCATGCTTCGTTGAGATACCTCATTTGGTATTTTATTTTGGGTACTTTTTTCCGTAAGCATAAATTGCAAATTTTGTAATTCACCTTGACCAATAATATATATATGTTGTATTTCGACACGATTGCAGTAATTTTTTATTAACGATACAAGCGCTAAAATAAGTATGAAGTACTGAAGTGGTAAGTACTAGGTAACACGTGTCATATCGAAATTTAATACTTTTTAACATTTTCTACAGACAATACAATTTATAAAACAAACAATCTGGCGGATTTCTTGATGATATTATCGTCGTCGTCTATAAAATCAAAGACAGTACCTAGTTGTTCGATTATGTCGTGCACACCAACAAGTGAATTTGTTACTGACACATTGTCGGTTTACATTAAAATGTAGTTTGAACGTTCGTTTTTCAACTGCGTCATACTAACATGCCGAAACTATTTTTCCTCTTTAATATTACTGTGACATGTCTTTATATACATTTTTGGATGACCAAGCTACAAAACAATGGGAAATTTGAAAAAATCTAACTTTTTTTATTTATATTGATTTTTGAAATTCTCTGGAATGTAAATGAAATCTAATCTGAAATGTAAAAGTCTTTATATTTTTAACTGGCTTTCCACCCGCGGCTTTGCCCGCGTAAATTATTTTAATAACAGATAATTTTCAAAGGGTAGACATTTTTCTGACTTATAATACTTATTAATTAAAACACCCTCTTTATAATGTAGTTGGTTAAAAGTTGCCTATGTCCTTCATCAAGTTCAACTCTATCTCTGTACAAAATTTCATTAAAATCGATTAAGCGGTTAAGGCGTGAAAGCGTAACAGATAGACACAGTTACTTTCGCATTTATAATAGTATTTATTAGAATTATGAAAAGTGCATGCAAGGTGTACTAGACACGACCTAAATGAACAAGATTTTAATGCGTATTTCTTAGTCTTGGTGTTTTTATTAAGTACAATAATACTAGACAAAATGTGCTAGCGTATTATTTTAAACCAACTTGACTCGTGACGTGTGAATCTCTTATGAGACGTTCATATTCATCCAACCTTACTGTATATAAAAGTTATAAAGTCACGATTTTTAAATTTCGTTTTATGAGGAAAAGATTGCAGCGTTTACGTATAGAATCCTAATGAGGAGTCTTGACTCAAAGTGACATCACTAACAAATTGATTGCTTACTTGTCAATTAGATCAGTTTGTGTATTATATGAGGTGATATTTGTTTATTCATTTGTAGAAACCATGGTCTCGCGCTAGAATAATACAGACGACAATAACCTTTATTTTGTCCTGATTGATTTAAAGTCGCTCTTTTCAATATATATTTTGGTCATAACTATTTTTTACTTTTCTCCATTTAATTGACATCCAAACGTTTGCGCTCTCTCTACCTTTCCCATCCATCTTTGCACGTTGCATACCTTCCTATACAATCTAATTTACCTTAAGCCTCTTGCGTGACTAAGTTTGCCGGCGGCCGGCCCTACCCTCCAAACCAAAACACGACAATGGCGAGCACTGATGCTATTGTGGCAGGAATAGACAAGGCGGTGGTACCAATCCAGGCGAGTCGTTGCAAAACTCTACCACCAAGTCAATGTCACGGTGTTGGTGACAATAGTCCCTGTGCTCGTCTCGTACGAGCTGCCTGAAACACCTAGAAATCATGTGTCAATCGTGATGTCGGTTTTTATGTAATTTTACTGGATACAAGAAGAAACGTTCGACAATTCAAAGACAATTAAAATTGCAGTAGTGCCTACCTTTAACTGTATGGTGGTACTCCACCTGCCTCTCTCTTTCTACTGAGGTACACGCAAACTCTCTGGCTTAACCGAAGGGCAGTCTAGCCTAGCGTCTCTACTCTATCTATTTACCTCTATGGTTATAACAAAAATAAAAGAATTTGAGTAAAATATAAAGTATTTATTCATTGCCTTTGATTTTTTCCAATTTCAATTTATACGCTGGCAGTTCGACGTTATCCCAATGTAGAGTGCTCTGTCCAAAGAAACTGAAAAATATTAAATACTAGCTATTATTTATGACGTTATTCGCAAAGGTTTCAGAGTATACGAAACAAATGTCAAAACTAAGGTAGGTATTTGCGTTCAACTTGTAATATAACTCGAAAGTAAGAAGTTAGGATGTGTGCGTGAGTGTGTGTTTGCGTGCGTGTGTGCTTGTGCCTGTGGGTGTCAATGATTATTTTTATGGTAATATTATTACTTATTATTCTTTACCACTGCGGTGAATGCAATTTTTAGGAAAGTTGTATGTTTTCCATTAACAAACTTAGATGAAGTTTGATAAAATTTGATTTAAGCCTAGATTAGTAGAGACGCTACTTTATTGGTTTTTGTAAATTTATGTGTAATTTACAAATTAGGATTGGCTTATAAGTTTACCTCATTTGAAGTTCATTGAGCACATTTCTTTCGTGTTCTGTAAGGCCTTTATCCAGGACATCTATCGAGTCGAATATCTGCTCCTTGTTGTAGAACCCGCAGACATTCGTGTCTATATCGGGCTGACTCAGAGTGAACCACGTTGCTAAGCGAGCCAATTCCACGTTTTGTTTCTATAACAAAATCTTAATAATTATTGAGACACTTGAGCTTACACACTTTTTGATAGATTCAATGCAATATCTATTATATATTAAGTTCTTAAAAGATTTCTATTTATATATTGTAAATTTAAAATATAAAGCAACGCTCCGAAGAACTTACACTTTCATACACTAGTGCGTTTCTGACCAAGAAAAGACAATATTAAACATGTATGTATATCATACTCATGGGGCTGGCTATCTCGCTCTCACAAGGCCGGTTTTTTTTGACGTTCTAAACTCCTCAAAACTGACAGAAAGAGATGTTCACCAGTTTATAAAGCCTTACTACTTATTTGAGCCAAGTCGTTAAGAATGTGATCGCCATATTTACCATAAATTTATAAATAAATAAATAAATAAATAAATAAATAAATAAATATATTACCGTTAGTTTCATGGCGGACCATTTGAGAGGCGCGCTGGCGCAATATACTTTAACTGCCGAGTACTCTTGTAGACACTTAAGATGTTTAAAGTAATATATAAAATTTTCTTTAATTTGAAACAAATCTGCTTGTTGGTTGCTGATGCAAGCTCTAAGGTGCAAGATTTATAACTCCGTGACCGATTGTAGCCGTTGTTAAAAAAAATACATTTTTGGAATGTGTAGCACCACCTCCGCCAATGACAGAAATCGGCGATCAATTTAAAATCCCTGGTTTTGGAATTAAAACAATACACGTAAGGAGGTACGCTAAATTGTTGCAAGCTCTAAGAGAGTAATAAAAAATAAAATTCTTCATTAAAGTAACGAAAATGTGAAAGAAGTTCAAAGTCCTCGCAAAAGTGATCCATACCTTGCAATACTCGGAAGCTCTTCTGCATAAGGCCTTTATATCATCACTAGCAGGATGCCACGGTTGTGGTCCTTGATTCGATAGGAGACCCATCCCTGTGGCAGCCGCATTGATCACCCCTATACCCTTGTCCTTTCATGATACGAAAAAAACACAAAAATATTATTATACAAATATTTTGACTGTGATTCAAATAATTTAATGAGCAAAAACATCAGTCTGTATTTAGGTTAGGTTAGGTTGGTAGTTTTACACAATAGACCCAATCAATAAGGATTTATTTTATATAATTTCATATTAGTTCACGATCGCGCCAAATATTAGAGTGTAAAGGATTATTAATTCTCGAAAGACAAACAACACTATAGCCTAGAGTCGATAATTATTGAGACATCAAAAAATGTAGTAGAATAAATCCTATTGGGAAAGGAATAAAATATAATAAAATTGAAAGAAAAATAAATTACGCTCGATTCGAGGTCGGAAAGTGGGAAGGGACTCGATTTCCGGCAAAACCTCAAGATACAAAAACTTGTTTATTAGTAAATTTAACCAAGTTTTTCTTTAATTTAATTAAAGAATAATTTAGTTCTTCATCTTATTTTGATTTGTTATCGTAAGATCTCCCTAATTTTTAATCGAAAATGCACGTGTTTAAATATCATCTTTTTTAATAAAGTCAATCAGCTTTTTGTTTGTTAAAATCTCTACGGTCTGATAGTGTAAAAAAATTTACGTTACTATGGAAGAAGTTCTCAAAAAATGCAAAAAACGAAAAACCTTGAATTATAATTTATAAATTACTTTTTATCATCATCTTCCATTTTATATTTTATACAAATATGTTTTCTTATCCAAAAAATTAAAGTGCGTTAGGTACTTACATAAAAGGTAATTCTTCACCAAATTTCGTAAAATATTGTAGTTATATTTTTTATTTTTAGCGTAATTATTTTTCCTTTAATTTTTATTATATATTCTCTTATTTTTCCTATGGGTTTCATTCTACTATATTTTTCTTCGTTTTTTATCTCAAATCAAGGTATCGCCACTACGCTGCTATTGGCTATTGGCTATTGGGTCGGTAGAGTTCGTCCCTGTGAGTTTAACGCCCATGGCGGTTTCGTCTCGCCCCTAGCTACGCACAACTTCATTATTAGCATTGAAGCGGGATGGGGAAATTCACAAACGTTTCCGGATGTCGATTGTCTGTGTAATTACGATTGGTTTCAAAGGACGGTTGTGTGTCACTTAACGTAGTTCTGTTTAATCGTATATGTAATACTATTCGAACTAGTTAATAAAACTATTTGGTAGATTTAGAACATATAAAACCTCAGCTCTTGTAATAAAAAGTAATAAAACAATATGAAGAATATATTTAAAACTCGTATTATGTTCTGTGATTTATAATCTATACCTACTCGCTAAATGTCATATTCAAACATAATGCAATTCAAGTTTTCATATTTTAATGCTTAGATAAATACTTTACCTGAGTTTAAATGTTCATCTGAGATAAAGAAATGTGTATAATTTAAAATAAGCTATATATTATGATATTTATTTTTTATTGTGATAAATAATTTATTAGTTTTGGTTATTTTTCATACAGCTGTTATCCATGAAGCTAAAGGTATTGTCATTAAGCTAAAGATACTATTTAGAGGTTACTTCTAACAATAAACCGTCCCAAATATGTATAGTATAGCTAACTCTAAACTGAATAACGTCTAAACAAACGGGCCTTGTGGGAGTGAAATAGCCCTATGAGATGTTTAATTTTTTTTTTATGATAATGGAAGACTCACAAGCAGACGGATTTCCTGATGGTAAGAAATACACGTCGCCTATAGACACCAAAGGTGGAAATGATGCGTTGTCAACCTAAGGCTGGGATGGTAAGCCTCTTGCGGGAGTAAATTTACCGGCTACCCTACCCTCCAAACCAGAACACGATAATGGCGAGCACTGCCGCTATTGTGGCAGGAATAGATAAGGCGATGGTACCGGCGAGTCCTTGCAAGACTACCACCTAGTCAATGTCACAGTGTTGGTGATAATAGAATCAGTGCTCGCCTCTTACAAGCTGCCTGGATGGAAGGCAGTTGGCCTATTCTACAACAGAACCAGGAACAACACGGGGAAATTTATAACTGGCTTAATTTTATTTACCTTAAAATATTTAGTATAGTTTTGCAACCGATTATCGAAGAGCGTAGATTTGGAGTAAGACAATATCGTGGATATTTTCACATCAGATTCTTCTACTATCTCCTGTATGAGGTCTATGTCATAATCTGCTATTCCTATGTATCGGGCTTTACCGTCCTGGACCGCTCTCTCAAGGGCTGGCAGGGTCTCCTTCAGCACCACGGATGTATCTGGTGCAAACGTAGGATCATGGATCTGTGGAAATTATGGAATGTGGGTAGATTAATTTTAAAATAGAAAGAGACAAACTTTGGAGAATGACATAGGCTAATATACCTCCTGTCGATCTGTGTAGCTTTGCTTGCATATTTTCACGTTCATATATGTTTATAAGAGGCAACTTTACGATCACGCTAGCAACGCGTTTGTTGTCAATCCTATAATATTATAAATGCGAAAGCTTAAGTTGTCTATTTCTCTTTCACACAAAACCTACTGAAAAGATTTTCACGTAAATTTACAGTAATATAGTTCATACATCAAAATAATACATAAGTTCTATCCGCCTATAATTCACGCGGTTGAAGCGACGGGCGAAAAGCTAGTTTTAAAAAAAATATAACAACTAAGCATTGGCTGTACATATTATCCTGATATATAGAGCTTAATATGGTTACAGTTCAAACGTGATTCGTGTCGGATGCATTGCGGATTGTCTCATTTGACCTCCGTGACCCGAGACCGACCGAATTAATATGATTTACCGCTACTACACAATGTTTAACTACTTTAAGGAGATATAAAATAACTGATGCCTACATTTCGTGACGAAAAAGTACTCAGTACAGTCACGTGGAATGTAGAATAAGAGATGGAAGAAAAATTAAAAGAACCCCGGCCATATGTGAGTCAGACTCGTGGACGAAGAGTACCGTACCATATCCATCCACTATAAAAACTGCGAAAAAATCACGTTTAATATTTTAATGACAATAGAGAAAATTATTAATATTCAATCTGATATATCGTTTGTAATATTTTAACTGTCTAGCTATTGCGGGTCATGAGATATAGCATAGTGACAGACAGACGGACAGACTCCAGCGAAATGAAAGTAATTGGGTACGGTACACTGTATATATTCTTTTTCGCTAATTAGAACGGGGTGCAAATATGCCTTTGCTTAACATTTTTTTTAAGGTAAGGTTACATATTCAAGCAAAATTGCTTGAATTAAATAAAAACGTGCGGAGTTTTCTGAACGCTAGTACTATTACTTATACGCTGTGGTTTAGGACACAAGCACAGGACCTCTAGTTTTAAATAAACCTTCGGTCTGACCGAATTCGAGTTACCCCAACATAATTCGAATTTGATCAGGATCAGGGTCAGGGAAAATCATGAGTTGGGCCAAGATCTGAACGACGCAGTGTAAGTATGCCGTTCAATAACTAGATAGCTACCTACCTGAATGAATTTTTATTTTTCGATGCCAAAAATGGCCATAAGATTGCCAAAAAGTGTTTAACGTCTAGTTTGTAAGATTTTAATTTAACGATTATGATATAAAAATACCTGCTAGGAAACTACTAATAGAGATTATTACTTTAAACGTTGACATGAAGGTTTTTTTGGAAAATAAGGACACAATGAAAAAATCTAACATAGTGAGCATAAATAATTTAAATGCTTAGGTAAATTACTTGTACTTAGTCAAAAAAAAATGGTTGCCTGTAAAGTCGGTTTTACGGGCGAAGATTTTACGTGACGTCTTGTTCTCGGTAGAATATTTATTGATATGAATATAATTAAATTGCACAATAGGAACAAGGAATTGAATGAAAATAAGAAATGCACAAATTTTAACTATAGAAATATATTTTGTTTACTCGGCGGGCCTCTCTCGTTCGATGACTCATCGTAACAGACGTGAGCGGGCGTTACACTTTTTCATGAGTGACTCCGAGCCGCAATCTAATTTAAGACGTTGTCACGTCAAAAACTTAGGTAAATACACAAAATTCAGCGCAGACGAATCCGCGGGCACAATTAGTGTTTGCATGTAAAAAAGTCCTCGTACTCTATAGTAAATGTACTCTATGGGCCACACATCAGGGACTTCGCACAATATAAAGGATATGACAGCCGGTTGAGTGATTTTGTATGAGCGGTGTCATAGACAAAGTTTCCCGACTGTTACAATAAGACGTGTCGTTCTAACCGCTCACCGCAAGCGTTCAACTTGTAAATTAACTAAACTATTGTTTATTAGAAACTAGCACCGTCCGCGACTTCATCCGCGCTTGAATTTAATTTGATCGCCTCTGTGGTGTAACGGTTATCGCCTGTCGTGCGGTTAACAGTTAAAAGTAAATGGTTCAATTCCATTTCCAACGTAAAATTCTAAAATAAAATAGCCTAAGCGTTTTCTTATTACATTAGCTGTCTGCCACTGAAAATCACTTGGTTCACCAAATTGGTCCAGCCGTTTTAGAGATTAACGGGTACAAACAAACAGACAGACAGAGCGACAAAAATTCTAAAAAAATGTTTTGGTATATGTACCTTGTAAATATACATATGCACTTAGTAAAAAGAGGTTATTTTATTAATATTACATACAAACATTTAAATTTTATTTATTTTGCTAAAATTGTAATATATTATTAAAAGCTTTTATTGAAATTGCATTGTATGTATGTAAGTATATATGTTCGGGTGGAATCTTAGAAATCAATTTTGAATTAGATGTATTCATCCGGTAGAGATGAAATTTTGTATACACGTTTAGTTTGGATGACAATGCACAATAAGGTACGTGACGTCGTTCTAAATCCAATATGGCGGACCAACTAAGATGGTGGAATAGTTATTTTTAATGTACTTCTACAATATAGATATCAAATGAAAGGGCTCGTTGAAAGCAACTCGAAAAATTTTCTTCTTGTAAGAGCCAACAAATAAAAGCTTTTCAGAAAAAAAGTATTTTTTTGCTTTTAATTTATAATATGTAATATAAATTTAAAAAAATGTTTTTTCTTATTATAAACGCTAACAAGTGGACCAAGTTGTAGTTTTATTAACAACGAAAATGGTTTGGTATTTTCAAATTGTTAAAATGAAATTTTCTGTTATTTTCTTATAGAAATCTCATAACAGTACTTTGTCATTGAACCCAGCAGACTCGAGTAACATTTAAGAGGATTAGATACTTTTTATAAAGGAAAAATTAAGAGATGTGTTTTTAAATGGGTAGCGATATCGATATTATTATTTAATATTTTTAAGGAATTCATATTTTCTCTTCATTAAATGCTAAAAGATATTAGTGGTAATTACTCTGCACGCTAAACTTATTTTAGGTACATGCTATCTTTTTCCAATGAAATAAAAACGAAAGAGATATAATATTTTAGCTATGTAAATTTAGGTACAATCAATAAAAAAACAATAAATTGTAAGGTTTTTAATCAAATCCCGAAAAATAAATTGAACTTCTGTAGAAAATTTCACATACAACCTTATCTGACACAACCAAAACTCTTTTGTCTCTTTCTTTTACTTGCGTTAAAAGAGGATAATGATAACTTAAAATAAGTAGTAGAATTACCAGCATCGTATTTTAACATACTTTCTATAATATTATAAACAAATTATGTTAATATTTATCCTCCTCTAGCCCTTCCCCTCCCTTTTTGCAGAAAAAAGTAGCATGTGTTCTACCTCAAGGTCAAGTCTATCTTTGTAACAAAATTCATCAAAATCTGATCAATAGTTTAAGCGTGAAGGCGTAACATACAGACAGAGTAACTTTCGCATTTACAATATTAGTAAGGATTTAATGACCGACTGCTTTTAAAGGGCAGACATTTTTCCGACTTATAATACTTATTGCGTAAAATCACACCCTCTTTTTATTGTAGTCGATTAAAAAGTAGCCTAAGTACTTTCTCAAGGTCAACTCTATCTCAATACTAAATTTCATCAACATCGGTTCAATAGTTTTGGCGTGAAAACATAAATACTTGTCTAATTTTCAAAGGGCAGACATTTTTACGACTTATAATAATTATTGCGTGAAAACATACCCTCTTTTTTAATAGTCGGTTAAAAAGTAGCCTTTATCATTCCTGAAGGTCAACTCTATCGCTGTACTAAATTTCATCAAAATCAGTTCAGTGGTTTAGGCGTGAAAGCGTAACATACAGATAGGCAGACAGAGTTACTTTCGCATTTATAATTTTAGTACGGATTGTTGACTTTGACACTTGACTTTTTTTTAAGTAAGTAAGCTAATTTAAAAAACACAAATGGAGTTAATATTTTCTTTACTCTGTAATACGATATAGTGTAATAGAAAATATGAGTGGAAATTAATTATACGGCGAGTTCATTGAGTTTTCTTTTCTTTAATTATGTTTTTTTACTTTTATACCAATATATCTTTTATAGAAAACCATTGAGCGTATAATTAATATGGAAATTGAGTGTTTCGCTTCAGTCCTATTTTTCATCTAGGTAGTGATTTCAGTTTGGAGATGACTTGCTCTGATTGGTACCACCGTCTTTCATTAGTCCCTCTGTGTTACGCCATCGTCATATTCCGTTTTATTGGATACGGTAACATGTGTCAAACTTGCATAAGAACCTTAATATTTCAAACAAACATATAGTTGTTATTTGGCAAAATTCTTCAAATAGACACACAAACCATAGTGGTTTCATCTTTAGTATATTCTATATTATTCATCATTGGCACTTGGTGAAATTACTTTTGGCACAATTACATTGGCACATGTACTTTTTCACATATAACTTATAATTGAAATTATTTTTGTAAGTTTTAGTAGGTAAGTACTGCTTAAGTTTTAGTAATTTAAGTTTTAATCCTGAAGATTCTGTAAAAAGTAATACCGGTCAGCTATTCCAAATGTTATATGTGGAAAACTACATGTGTTTCTCGTTTAAAATATGACCATCTTTTGTGTACCCAGGTAGCTCGAAAGAGGCGAAAACAGGGTCTATTGTCACCAACACCGTGACATTAACTAGATGGTAGAGTGCTGTGCAGCAACTCGCCTGGGTAGGGATCCACCGTCTTACCTATTCCTGCCGCCATAATCACATTGTCGTGTTCCAGTCCGGAAGGTAGGGTAGCCGGTAGACTTGCACATAAGGTCTAACAGCCCAACCACAGGGTTGCGAGGCACCTACAACATCTATGGTGTCTATAGGCCACGGTTGTCTCTTACCGTGCGCCTGTTCGCTGTCTTATACTATTAAAAAAAGCGAAGTCACAGGTAACAGGGTTTATAATCCTTTGGACATGGAGCCCTACAAATCTGATTTTTCTGATGTTTAAGTTATCTGTGCAGGTCCAAGAATTATTGCGAATCAAACGAAACCCGACTGTCAAACTCGGCTCACAGAACTTTGGGCGAGGTACGAAGTAATCCTATTGAATATTAGATGCTCCTGCAGGTGACTTGCGAATAATTAAATTTATAGTTTTATGGCTGCAATGGTACGGTGACGTTGACTACAAAAACGAGGTCATGGTTTGATTCAACAGCCTCATTATTTCTAGATTTTATTATTTTTAGATTTTTATGGGGCTAGATTTCGATTTCAGGGACAGTGTTGTTTTTTGATGTGATGAGTAGCAAACAAGCATACTACTTTTCTGATTTATTATCTATACAAATAAATAAAGTTGGAGTGTATTATAAGTGTATTTATGTATAACGGTACAGGTGTCGCCTGTTAAGACCGTTAGCCACGTGGGGTCCCGGGTTCAATTCCCGGGTCGGGCTACTTTTCTTAAATGTTTTTCAGATTTTTCTGAATAAGCATTTCATTGCCCGGGATTGGCGTGTGCCCGAAGTGGCGA
>DVZL01001372.1:0-18010 GCA_018236625.1 Lasaia peninsularis
AATCGATATGTCAAAATATCTATATTTTTCAGAAAATAATCGATATAAAACAGTGATATTATTTCCCGCGATATATCCACTTTCGATATTTATTTTCAGATATCAAATTCGTATTAAAATCGATTTTTTTTTCAAGCTCTGCTGTTTGCTCATGCGTCATATCAAATATTTGACCAATCCAATTTCTTAAATTTAGAAAAAGAGTAAGAAGGTAGCTGGCTGTATGGGTTTAGTTTCTTTGCTTAAATAATAAAACTGATGTCAAAATAGCCTGATGTGTATTTACTCTAAAGTTTCGAATATTTTCACAATTTTATACATAATCGTTTATGGCGCATAAAATGTCGATATATCAACATATCGATATTTTTAGTCAATGTTTACTACTATTCGTGGTCCTATTAGTCTATTATAACATAACAGAATAAAAATGGGTTCTCATACAGCAAAAAAGTGTTTAGATATATTTAAGGATAATGGTATGGAATCCCCCAAGCGCGATTCTGACTCACACTTAGCCATTCTTGTTATTTAAAATACCGTTGACGGTCTGAGAAATAAAAAAATTGTTAAGAAAAATCATGAAATACCTACCTGTTTGTCCATGTTCATGGTGTCCGTGGTGATGGTTGTGATCATGTTCATGATGATCATGTTGGCCATGATCGTGATCATGATGACCATATACACCATTAACCGCAAGGAGCCCTAACCACACAAAGACGAGCATGTCCGCTGCCAATCTCACATGCACTGAGTGACATCAGAATTTACACCCTTTTATACATTCGAAATATGACCTAAGGCACGAATTTCAGCGTCAAGAATAGCGACTCGTCGAGCGGCTTAAAGTTTGTTAATTGTTAAACAACATTATAAGAAATGTCTCTCTCGCCTAATCGCCGCCATCAACGAAGTCCCGAGTTCAATTCCCGGGAAAGGCAACTTGTTTTATGAGATTTTTCACTTTACCTGAGAAAAATGGGACCTAATATCGAAGACCAATCTTGGGGGCGTGCCTACGAAATCTTGCAACTCAATTTTGTAACAGATATCTTCAACCGATTGAGCTACAATTTGTTGAACATGATTACTTTGGATGACAATACATGGTAAGCTGCGTGACGTCATTCTAAATCCAACATGGCGTAAAATCCAAAATGGCGGATATTTTCAATGTACTCTGATAATACGGGTAACAAATGAAAATGTTTGCTGAGGGCAATTCGAAAAAAAGTGAAGTCACCCTTAAATCTAAGAGGACGGGCTATTTATAGGGTAACCCTACAATTTTGGAATCAAACGAGAGAACTCATTGCGAGTAGCACTGACAATACTGCCAGGGAATAACTAAAATTACAAAACTTTTTAAGAACGAAACTTTTATTTAAATGAACCAAAAATAAGACAATAAACGTTTACTATCAACTTATGACGTCACCACACAGTATATAATACGAGTAAAAGCTTGTTTTTAAAAAGATTTTGACTTTTTATTTATTTTACTCAAGGTATTGTAGCTTGAGGTAAATCAATATAAAGTCAAAAAGGTGTAGATTCTGATGTACACCGTCTAAGCTACATTTAAGCGAACGTATTTTTTTCTAATGAAATAAAAACAAAACCAATATAATATTATGTATAATAATTGGTAGGGTTTTAAATTATATATTATATGATAAATTTCCAAGTATAAATCAAATAATTTATTTACTGTAATAGGTTTACTATTCGTTGTTAATCTTCACAATAAGTCTTTTAATACTATTTAAAATAAAACAAATAACTACATGCCCGCATCCCCGAAAGGGCAGGGAGAGGCATATCTGCACAAACCTATGTGCAATATGTGCATCCCATGATACAGGCGGCAAGTAGAGATTCACCGACTTACCTATTCTTGCCGCCATAATGAAATAGTCGTATTCCGGTCCGGGGGATAGGGTAGCCGATAGATTTGCACATAAGGTCTAACAACCCGACCATAGGGCAGCCGCCCACCTACAACATCTATAGTGTATATAAGCCATGGCTGTCTCTTACCATCAGGAGACCAGTGTGCCGTGTGTGTCACTGTCTTATACCATAAAAAAATATCAGGCATATATCCAATTTCAGATAAACTAAAATAACCTATAAGAACAAGTTTCCCTACCCGGGAATCGAACCCGTGACCTCGTCAAGGTCGGACACCGACTCTATACGACCACAGACGACATAAATACAGAGGTGATAAGAAGTGATAAATACTATTTGACCATTAAAACTGGCTTACATACCTAGAAAGGTGAAAATTGAATAATCTTTTTGAACGATCAGATCATATAACTGGTCTAAGGTCATATTATGTTAATCTCTAATTGATACACACTGAATGACAAACACAGATTAGTCTATATTTAGTAGTTTCGTCTTTTTCGATTACTTGTGTTGAAAGATGTAGCGACAACTGAAATGTATTTAGTTAGCGTACAACAGAATTACCACCATCAATATATTCAGTTCAAGGATAAAGGAACTTAAAAATTTACTTGTTTTTATTTATCTACGTATAAAATTATGGCTTATACTTGAATTTTACATATTCTAGGTAGGAGGAGTCTAACCTGGATGGGTTTCTTTATTCAACAATAAAGTATATTTTTAAACAATATTTTAAGTAATTATATAACTAAAAAAATATAACACTTGCAAAATAGTGATAAATAAGCTTAAAAAAATAATTATCCAAACATAATTTCGGATGATTTAAACACCGCCATTTTAGCGCGCTTATTGTGACTCCACTGTAAAGTGAGAATAATAATTTGTCAACGAAGTGTAACTAAGTTTAGTGTTATTACACTTCACTTAATTTATTTCACTATACATAATATTATAAATATTGTATTGCCCCTATGTGCGAAAATTTTCATATATTGCCCAAGGATATCAATTAACATGGCGTTGACATTGAACCGTGACATCACGTCATGGTGTTGTGTTTTCGAAAGTCGTGAAATTTGTTAAAAAATACTACTTTTAAAGAATTAATTTTATTAATAAAAACTTGTACATTGACAAAAATATTTATCATACTACGGGTATACTATGGGTACATCAGTCATAAAGATTACCCGTTATGTTTTGCACATTTTTTAAATCACCTGCGTATTCCATATTAGTAATTGAACAAAGAAACTAGATAACTCTTTCGTTGAGGCTGCGGTCTGTGTGCCGTGAAGTGTCAGGTTCTAGGTGACGAGGAAATGTAGATATTGACATCATATTACAGTACCTGGATGACTAAGCTTTGCTTGGTTTTCTTTTTTAATGCATAAGTATATCATGTCTTTTTGGAATTATATTTACTTATAACTATGAAAAAACTTACTGATGAAATATGAACACAGAGCAAAAACTTCTGTGCTCTGTGAATATGACATACAAAATATTTTGATCTTACCAACATAATAACAATAAAAAAATTAAAGAAACAATCGGACCGAGATTTGAACCCGGGTTTCCTGCTTTTTAAGGCGCCCGATTTCCCGACCGAGCTATTCTAACTTTTTTTATGGTAATAGAAGGCAAACAAGCAGACGGATTTCCTGTTGGTAAAAAATACTCGTCGTCTATAAACACCAAAGGTGGAAATGGTGCTTGGCAACGCACTGAGACTAGGATGGTAAGCCTCTTGCATGAGTAAGTTTACCGGCTACCCTACCCTCCAAACCAGAATACGACGATGGCGAGCACTGACGCTATTGTGGCAGGAATAGGTAAGGCGGTGGTACCAATCGACTCGCCCGGACTCGTTGCAAGGCTCCACCACCTAGTGGTAAAATATGGTGTCGAAATTTAGCTTCGTATTCTAATAATATTGTAAGAGGTTTTTATTCAATGGTTATTTAGATAGATAGATACATACATGCATAATATGTTTATATGAGAACCTCGATAGCCTACTGGTAAGCGCTTCGGACTTCCCTTTCGGTACTCCTGGTTCATTTCTCGCCTTGTACTAAGGAGTTTTTCTAACAAAGGTTCATTTCCAGAGTGCTCTTACGGTGAAAGGAAACATCGAGAGGAATTTTTTTTTGCCGATATGGCGACGGACTATCGACCTGTTAGTACATCATGGGACCCAATATCCTCGGCTAATAGTTGGCTAATAACTCTGCCTACCATTTCGAGGATATGAGTCTGAAGATATATACCTTTCTATTACACAAAATACATAATTACAAAGGAGTTCCAGTTCTTCTCATGGATTCCCTCCCCTAGCCTTATCCCGTTTCTAATTGCTATACAAATAAATAAAATTGGAGTGTCTTGTAAACATATATAATATTATGCGTTTAGTAAAAAGTGGTTATCTTAATATGACATTAATTTTTGCCCCGTGTTGGCCCGGGTCCTCTGTGTAGAATAGATCAACTGCCTTCCTACCAGGCAGCTCGTAAGAGGCGAGCATAGGTTAACTAGGTCACTACCAACATGACCACTGGTGGTAGAGTGCTGTGCAGCAACTCGCCCGGGTAGGGATCCACCCCCTTGCCTATTCCTACCGCCTTAGTGACATTGTCGTTTTCCGGTTCGAAGGGCAGCGGCGCACCTACAACATCTATGGTGTCTATAGGCCACGGTTGTCCCTTACCATCAGGATACCCGCATGTTCGCTGTCTTATTCCATAAAAAGAACTTAAACGTATCAATTGTTATTAAAATCAGAATAGAAGTTCTGTGAAATACACTCTCAAAACCGTGGCACACAGATAATAATTCATGAAAATGGAGGGCAATCTTGATTTTGCAAACACCTTTCATTAAACGTCCTCGACTTGCACAAGACTAATGGTGTACGTCCACTTATAAAGTGGCAAGTAATGGTATCAAATGAAAACACATAAACGTTTCAATTCACAAAGATTGCACTGCAAAAATATTTATGTTTATTAATTAATATTGAAGACACACGTTAAGTAATGCTGTCCTAACGTATAACGTGTTTTCCGCGGTTCGCCTATGTATTCAAATTATTTAGCGCGATAGCTCATTGACATATCGTAATAAAAAACTAGATATATTGTCTCAGCCTTCCGTTCAAAATTTTTTTTAATTAATAGGTTTTGCACCTTAAAATGGAACTTGTACTAACACTTCTAGCAAGCACTCGATACCGATGAACATCAATTGGTTTATCGCACCACTGTGATTGAGATTAGTTGGTAATTGTGCGAATTGCCAAGCTTCGTACCACCGCCGTAACTATTCCTGCTCAATCAACGTCAATATTATATATAATACTAGCTGCCCCGGCGAACTTCGTACCGCTCGCACTTGAAAAATAGATGATGGCCTGTTCTTAGACCTACTGAATACGCAAACAAAATTTGGTAAGCTGTCATTTGGTCAGCAGTAAGATGTCAAGCCGTTTCGGAGGAGTACGGTAACTAACATTGTGACATGGGAATTTTATATTTTAGATAATATATATAATATAACGTCATTGCTGGCCACTAACACGTTATTTTCTGGAGTGGATAGTAGACTGTAAATTTACAAATTTTCCAAAACTGAAACAAGACAATGAATAGCAATGACGTTAGTATGCAGGTAAGACGGCAGTACCGAAATCAGTGAGCTGATGCCAAACTCTCACCTGAACACCACCCGTCTTAAAATTAATTTAAATATTATTTTCTATTGTAAGTTAAACAGTATAATTTATATTTAATATTCGCATTCGTGTTTAATTAAGTCTCATGAGGATTTTTGAGTTTAAAATAATATGAATTAATATTGTTATTACTAGATATCGAATTACATGTATTTGCATGTATGCATATAATTCTAATTTGTAGAGTTAATGCATATTTTGGAACTTTTTCATTGATTTTAGAAATTCACGTTATATATATAAATGAATGTTCCTTCGTTAGTCTTGCTAAAACTCGAGAACGGCTTAACCGATTTCGCTTATTATGGTCAACTATACTTGTTAGAAAATATAACAAAATTGCAAGAAAATACTAAAAACGACTATTTAATTTTCCCAAACAAACAGTGTTGTCTTACCTGTCAAACGTTAATTTATAATAAGTAATAACAAAACGGTCAAGCAGGCAGCTCGTAAGAGGCGAGCACATGGTCTATTGTCACCAACACCGTAACATTAACTAGGTGGTAGAGTGCTGTGCAGTAACTCGCCCGGGTAGGGATCCACCGCCTTACCTATTCCTGTCGCCATAATGACATTGCCGTGTTCCGGTCCGGAGGGTAAGGTAGCCGGTAGACTTGCACATAAGATCTAACAGCCCGACCACAGGGCAGCGGCGCACCTATAAAATTAAAAATGAAACTGCCGTCATTTTTATTCAAGTGCATAAATTTGAAAAAAGAAATGAAAAATAAAATATTCAAAATGGCGATTATATGATTTAAGTATTTATCAATGGATAAATCGCAAACTCGAAATTCAACTCAGAGCAAGTTTGTCAGTAAGCCTCTAATTAAAGTTCAAAAACACTTTGAGCTATTAAAAACAAAACGCTTACATTGCAAAGGAATTTCCGAACGAGGATTGGGGTTTGGAAATTACTTTATTTATTAGCAGTGCAAATAAGCCAACCGCAACTGATTCGAACTGCAATCGGATATGTTCTCTTGAGAGCAGCCTAGCTTTAGCTTTTGTGCTATATTATTATGGAATTTTCAGGCTTGTTTGTATTTATTTTTGACCGTCTCGTTGGTCGAGGGGTTAGCGTACACATCTAACGTCTGCTCACTGCCAACCGTAAGCCTCGGCTTCGATTCCCAACAGGATAGATATTTCTATGATAAACATCATAAATTTTATATTAAAAATCTACCTTTTAATAAATGTAAAAAAATATTTAATCTAAATTATATAAAAAAGGTTATTTATTATTTATTTATTTATTACAATAGAGCCAATTACAGTTATACATTATATATACATGCCATAAATACTAATGATTCAATAACAAAAGATATTTATTTACAAATCGACCACAAAATGCACCATAGAAAGGAATTCCTTCAAAAATCGTTACATAAAATTAAAAATAGTCAACAAT
Source organism: Lasaia peninsularis (assembly GCA_018236625.1). Classification (NCBI taxonomy): domain Eukaryota; kingdom Metazoa; phylum Arthropoda; class Insecta; order Lepidoptera; family Riodinidae; genus Lasaia; species Lasaia peninsularis. The sequence goes on from DVZL01001372.1 coordinate 7,083, forward strand.
TACAACTTAATAAGCATCAAATATTATTAAATAAGGAAAAGAAAAAATAATTAAATTAAATTATGATAAATGTTTATGAACATAGTCATATAATATAATTATTACATTGTAAGAGGCATAAACAATTTTGCAGAATATGTAGATGATAAAAATGCTGTTATTGATAGCTCCTCTTTCAATCTCTTATTGTTCTAGAATGTAAAATGTATGTATTTAGAAAATAAGAAATATACAAGCCCTCCGAGTTTCTTTCGCCGGATCTTCTGAATGAATGGCCGCGTGACGATCCGGTGGTAAATTTTAGGATTATAAAGACATGTTACAATAACCACTTGTCAATTCTATATAAATAAAATATTTTATATTCTAAAAAAATAGCCTTTATTACTTTTTAAACTTACAAAACATTGATCCCAGTTAACTCCACTATTAAACTTACTAAACATTCTATTCTATTCTAAACATACATGTCTGTATTTTCGGCTCTGGGTGTTTATTAAATTTATTCTAGCATCTATTTAAGTTTCTATGTATTCGTATCGCCTCTGTGGTGTAACAGTACGGCTGTGGCCTGTTAAGACTTTTAGCCGAGTAAGGTCCCGGGTTCAATTATCTGGCCGGGCAACTTTTCATATATGTTTTCATGAAACCAAATTATTCTGAGTAACAATTACATTGCTCTTGATTGTAATGTGCCCGGAGTGGCGATAGGCTTGCCAACTATCACAACAGAGCTCTAGTACTTGGCTACAATGGGCGTGACAGTACTTTTTTTAGTATCGTTGTCAGAAACCCATAACACAACCATTTAATTTGCATGAAAGTAAGCAAAGAATAGGTCAATTTGTTAACTTCAAATTGATAACTTCTCTTTTTTGAAATCAATTGAAAAGACCCCGTTCTGGTAGTAATTGTAAAGTATGGCCTAAGTGCAATGAAATATTTTTTACTCTATTATACCCCCTGACCGGAATATGACAGTGGCGAGTAATTACGTTACGTTGCCGAGAATAAGTGAAGTAATCAACCATACGACTTATCACCTAGCCCAACCACTAACTTATGGTCACGGTGCTAGTGACAAAGCTCGTCAATAACTGCTCGGTAGGAAAACCGTTGGCCTATATTCTTTAAAGCCTGGAACCATAGAGAAAGCTAAATGTGATATTACATAACCTAGATGCGGCGAATGAAAACAATGAACAAGGAAAGTATTACAGTAGTATTGCTTCAAACTGTTACTCTATGGATATAAATTTTCTAACACTTACGACTCGGGCAATTTTCCTGTGCATTGAGTTCTATGGCATTCCTAAGATAGAATCTGCTTTCCAGTTTACTGACCTTTTACTTTTATAATAAAATACAAAAATAAAGTTTATGTGTCTCCATGCTAAGTCTTTAACATGGTAGGCAGAGAAATCTGTTTATTATATTAATATATTTAATATCTAAACAAGGAAATAAGAATCAACTGTTGAGGTCTCTTTTCTTATTACATCATCTGTGTGCCAAGTATAATAGGTCCAACCGTTTCAGAGATTACCTAATACAAACAGACAGACAAAAAGTCTAAAAAATGTTGTTTTTGGTATATTGTGTACTTTATAAATATACATAAATAATATGCATTTAATGAAAAGCGGTTATTTTAATTAATATTACATACAGACAAACCAATTTTATTTATTAGATGTATCGTAAAAACATGAAACATTTCGTTATAGATCAAGGCCTTTGAAGAATAATTGAATAATTTTCGGTGAACCAAAAACTAGACACTTTAACTTTGGCCTAATTAAACATCTGTTTTAGGAGTTATTATTTGACCAAAGACTAACACTGTGTTTTGTATCTCCAAAACAGCTATTCTATTTATAGCTGAGTCTCATTTTAAACATAGGGATGTGACGATACTATCGTCCGATAGAAAAATAAGCTAGTACCTATATATTCATATGCTGTATTATTTTACTCGTATAACAGCTAGGCCATATTATAGAGTCGCGCTAATACTGCTTGCAATTGTTATGTTCCGGTTAGAAAAGTAGGCTAATGGTGAAATTAGTCATGCCTAAGGTGTAATACCAGCTTGGTTGGCAAGGAGTTCCATTGCATAAACACTTTCTTCTTAAAAACACATACTTGTAGTATTTCACAATTTTTTTTTACATCAAACCTTCAGTCTTCATTTCAACTTGAAGGACCTTCAGACTAACACACGATTTGTAGAAATAATTAAATTTTGTTGTCTTTAGTTTTATAAGCCCTGATGATACTGTAAAAAGTGAAACCGATTGGCTAAAGTGTAAAGTGAAAATAAACATAAATAAATATTGTGGAATAGTACAAGTGTTCAAGAAGAAAGTGTTTTTATTAAAAAAGATTAGCAATTGTAACTAGTGGCGATTCTGAGGCTTAAATTTAATGGTTAAATCACCAGTAGTTTAGCTTGGTTAATGCCTGATTTTTATGTACAAGGTCAAGGGTTCAATTTTCAAGTAAGGCAACTTGTTCTATGAGCTTTTCCAGTTTATCTAAAAACATTACGTTGCCTAAGATTGGATTTGTGTCCGATGTGGCGACAGACTTGACACCTGACACATCATGGGACCTTATATTGTAGACTAGCAGCCCGGCCCGGCTTAGCACGGTCAGGTCGTAGTTGACATAATGACAACAGCGCCATCTACCGGGTCCAATTGTGTTTTTAAGTTAAACAGGAAACCATCAAAACATCCATATACAATTTCAACCCTATCGGTTTAGCCATTTAGAAGTTATGTGCAACAGAAAAGAATAGGAAGAAAATTCTTAATACCCGTTTTCCCGTAGAAATGAAGCATTTTCACGCGGCAAAAAGTAGCCTATATTCATCAGGGATAATATCGACTTCTAATGGTAAAAGAATTTTTAAATTGGTCCAGTACTTTCGGAGATTATTCAACACAATTAAACAATCAAGTCTTTCCTCTTTATAACATTAGTATAGACTAATCGTGGGTGCATAAATTGTATTCCTCTGTCTACCCATTCAGAGAAATGATTCGTGGTTATATTTCTTATCAGTAAAACAAGTAACAAATGCGTATGCATTTTGGCTATAGACACTAAGGATGGTAAATTTGTGTTGCAAATCTATAGTTGGTATCTTAAAGTAATTTTATTCGGTATATTTGAAACCGGAATAAGATGACACCGAGTACTGAGTGCGATAGGAAACGGTAAGATACACTCATTCTGACTCAGTACACTAGTTGAATAACCTAATAAGTCACAATTACTGAAGTATTCCACTAAATGACGAAGTTTTTACGATGAAGATGAAAAGATATTTTTTTTTTCTAAAATTAAAGTTTGTTTTGTAGATGTTAAGTAGAACCTCGGTGGCCTTGTGGTACATGCTTTGAAGTTCAATACCGTAGTCCAGTTTCGAACCCCGCAATGAGCTTTTAAAATATAAGTACCTTTTCCGAGTCATCTTACGGAGAAGGAAAACATCGCGAGGAAACCGGTGGTTTCCCTTCTGGGTTCCAAAGGTCAGATGGCAATCGCTCTGTGTAAACTAGTACTCTGGTCAAATTCCCTAGATTATGTAGCTGACTTCGATACCATCTGATATAATACTCCCCTATTAAGATTAGGCTAAGAAAAAGAAAAAAAAGATTGTGAATATATATCACAGATATTAATGCAAACAGATACACCGTTCATCATGAAAATGCCCTCGTCGGGAATTGAGCCTGAGACCATCGGTAGCAATAATCGCGTACCTATGAACCTATGATGAGATTTAAAAGAATAAAATCTAATTTTAAGTTTGAGTTCTGATTTCCTTTTTATGTAGTACCAGCGAACCGCCCCATCTTCGCACGGGTATATTACCCATGTTATAAATTCATAAAACCTTTTGCTTGAATCACTATATCTATTAAAAAAAACACTTCAAAATCCGTTGAGTACTTTAAATATTTTAGCATACATAGGGGACGGATATAGCTTTTGTTTTATAGGTAGTGAAGAAACTGCCAGATTACAGAGAGACAGACAAGTAGATAAAAATGTAAAAAAAAAGTGTATTCTACAGCCTATTTTTAGTCGTCTAGACCTATTTTTTTAAATATCTTCTTCTCTACTCTTCTTTTAAAAAAGTGCCTCCACGCCTATTATCGCCAAAGCGGTAGGCAGAGGTGTGCTAGTATATCCACGAATCTTAAGTTCAATAGATATACCTGAACACCCACGATTAGCCAAAGTACTAAGGCCCATGATGTGATAGGTGGCAAGCCTATCGCCACTTCAGGTACATTCCAATCCCGCGCAATGTAATTCTTACTCAGAATAATTTGATTTGATGTAAACATTTAAGAAAAATAGCCTGATCTGGGAATTGAACCTGGGACCCTACTCGGCTAACGGACCTAACAGACGACAGACGTACCGTACACCACAGAGGCGATATATAATTAAATACGAGTTTATATCCAACGCGGTCACTGTGAGCTTGAAACTGACAAACAGACATACGTTAAATCGTTTGTTTAATATGTAGTGCAGTGCTAACGTAGTTACTTATAAGAGTTATTACACTCGTCATCCTGCTTCTGTTTAAAGCAGTTCCCGTGATATTGCGTCAAACGATTATGTAGCCTATGACCTAGGATATATGATCAATTTTGCTGTGAACTCCACGCGAGGATGAGGACAATTTGATATGGCCTCAAATCGGTCTATTGCAATGGGGAAGGCTATGCTACTCATCTGGATCCGGGCCACCTTATACACGACAATTTAACGTTGGTATTTGTGGGTAAATCTCTTCTTTGTCTGGTGGTAATTACATAATTTGTCCGGATAATATACAATTTGTTTGCACTATATTAACTTAGAAAATAGGACAAGGGTCATTATGGGTCATCTGAAAATAAATAAAAACGAAGAGTCTGTGTGAAAATTAAAATAATCGCTTTTTCGGTGCATATGTACCTACATATACGGTACATTTAACAAAATAATATATTTTTAAATTGTTGGTGTTCTGTTTGTTCTGAATAATCTATGAAACGGTTGAACTGATGTCGACAGGACTTCCACCAACTGATAGCTAATGTAATAGGATATGTTAGTAAGCTACTTTTATTTAATTAAATTTAAAAGCAGACGAAGTCGCGGACACAGCTAATATTTAATAAACTTTGGTGAATATGTCATTGTAATTTCATATTTCAACGATTTCCAAAAAAGAACTTCATTTTGCATGTATGTTTCATTGTTTGCCTATATTTATAAATTTTTAACTAAAAAATTCAATGAAGTAAATAAATATCGTCACGCCCATATCCCAGGAAGAGTAGGCAGAGATACATATACCCACGATTAGCCAACGATTGGGTCCCATGATGTGACAAGCGGCAAATCCGTCGCCAAAAAAAACACAAATACCGGATTTCCTCACCATTTTTTCCTCCACCATAAGAGCACTCAGAAAATGTACTTAAATTAGAAAAACTTATTGGTACATGGCGGGATTTGAGCCTGGACTACCGAAAAGGAAATCCAAAGTGCGTACCACTAGGCCACCGACGCTTCTTAATATTTTGAAGAAGAGTGTAATCTTCAGATAGTATGTACCTTTATGATAGATTATTTAGATACTTTGAAGCTAGGTGTTTCAAAATCATACCCATTTTTTATTAAGTAACAAAAACTTCTTTTTAAAGTCTTTAAAAATGGTCGTCTCTTACTTAGTGAAGACAAAAGTAAACATATTTTTACAACGTAATATCCAACGAGCTTTTAATTAAGGTGCGGAGACACAATGACAGCATTTTCACAAAGAAAACCTAAAATTTCACTTTTTTCACGACACGAAATGTAATACACTGGGGATGTGTAAATTTGACAGCTTTGTGTCAGTGTCATTACACTAATTAGTTATAGAATAAGTAATTAAAGCTACCGTGACTCTATGTGATAATTAACCGGTCAAGTGTGAATCCGACTTGTGCAGAAGGGTTCCGTACTATAGAATAGACTAGAAAATAATTTAATTTACATAGACCTTACAAGCGGTCCTTGTGAAGCTATAATTCTAAAATTTATCACTGAGAAGATCCGGCAAAAGAAACTTAACGGGCTTGGCTTTTTTCTTATTTTCTAAATACACACGTTTTACATTCTACAACAATAAAAGAGTTTGAAAGGGAAGCAATCAATTCCAGCTTTCAAATTAAATATTTATTATGAAGTATATATAACTAGATATTCTAAGAATATATCGAGCGACTATCCGTTACCGTAACCGCGATCTAAATATGGATATCGAGTGGGGTCAGTACATTTTATGGGCGCCCCTTTAAATATTTACTTTATTTTATTTTTAGTACGAGTTTTTATTGTTGCAGTAGAAACAGAAATACATGATCTGTAAAAATTTCAAATGTCTAGCTACAGTACAAGAAGTACAGCCTGGCGACAGACTGACAGATGGGTAAAGTAAAATAATTACTTTATTTTTATTTGGCTATGGATTTCTGCAAAGTAACTACTGATTTTATCAATTATGATGGATAGGCAAACCGATAGGCAGACAGAAATTGAGGCTTAGTAATAAGGTTTTTACCCTTTAGGTACGGAATCCTAAAGATTAACTAGAATTTAGACTCCCCAGAGAGTTGTGTGTGTATTAACTTCAAGTTCACATGCAAAATGGGCACGTTTCTGCCTCACCCTACAGGGACAAGGGCATGACGATATTAATTTTTTATTTTGACGATATCTATACAATGAAAATATAAGTTATGCGTTTTCAAGAAAACAAAACCATAACTATAAGAATCATTTTAGTTTTTTTTACTTTGGTATATCAACTGGAAGAGAGGATTACTGAGATGACCGCCTCGTTGGCCAACCGGATAGCCTACTCCCCTAAGCCACCGACCGCGAGGCTCGGATTCGATTCTCGACGGGGACAGGCATTTGCGTGATGAACATAGATGTTTGTATTTCCGGGTCTTGATGTTTATTTAATTTATTCTGGTATCTAAATAAAAATTTGTATGTATGAGTATCGTTGCATACACGTATAACACAAGCACATAAATTGCTTACTTTAAGGTTTGATCAATTTGTATACACTGTCAAAAGATATTATTATTATTATTATTATTATTTAAGACCGGCCCACAAAAAAAGTTGTATGTAGGTACTTTTGACTAAATCTTAAGTGAGTTTAGGGTTTACGGGCCCTAGAAATTTTTAAATACAAAAAAAAACATAAAAAATGGCCAAAATTTATGTTTTTCTAATAGACTTACCATGTTGGGAAATAAGATTTTTTACATATTTATTCAATGATTTCTAATGAACCAAGATGAAAGGTAGCAAAATATTAATTTTAGATATTCCAAAGGGCATTTAGGAATCGACAGCTCGGGAACCTAAAGAAAGGTCAAGGTAGTGAAGTGTGACATTTCTTAGAACCATACAAGTTGAATAAAGGCTCTAACACACGATGACTTTATTATAGCTTATTGGAAAATGTATAATATTAAATCGATTATTTTCCCGGAATTTAAAAAAGCAGTTTCATTTACTAGAAGTAAGAAATGCCCGCCACCTATAAACCAAACTATGCTGCACAACATTTTTAGTTAATCTTAAGCTTCACAAACTCAAAAATCAGTTATTGAAAGGTGAAAAACATTAAGTCCTTGACATATAATAATCATAATAACCATGAATAATCACTGAACACGTCAATGATATGCAACTAGAATGATGTTATCTATGTATGTTTGTTTGTGTTGTTAAACAAATACCATACACATACAAAATTAGATGCGTCTGCTACTCGGATTTCTTTTCAAATGTAAAAAAGTGATCAAGTGAGAGTCGGTCTTGCGCACAACTTTCAACTTCTTGGTTCCGTACAATTATTTGTAAAAACGGCAAACAATCACATTTCTTGCTTGGGTGAGATATTTGTTTTGTTTTTAGTATCTGTTGTTATAGCGACAACAGAAGTACCTTCTCTTCAACTTTTCAAAAGCGCAGTATGAGTAATAAGATCCCATTTTTCCCTTATGTACGGAACCCTAAAACATCCGTGAAATCCATCATTAGAACATGCTTTTGAGAGCTATAAAAAGTTGATACATAAATACATAAACATGACGCCCAAAAGGTAAACTCCAATTATGTCACAGCCTTGTCGTCCTGCCCTCGGGAAATTAGTCAAATTAGTCTGCTGCATCTGTTGAAATATATTGAAAAGAAACTGAAAAAGCCGACCAAGTGCCAGTCCGACTCGAACGAAGCGTTCCGTACCAATTTATCCTACTATATTTGTTAGTCTTTCACGTAAAAACCACAGGACGGATTTGGCTACTTTTTAATCGACTAAATCAAAAACAGGGGATGTGTTTAGTCACTAACTATTAAAAGTGGGAAAAAAATTGCTCTTTGAAAGTTATCCATGATATTAAAATAATTCTCGCGGGTGGAACCGCGGGTGGAAAGCTACTTATGTATAATATATATAATACAACATAAAATAAAATCAGGTTTTGAACATAAGATGTATTAATTGTTTATTTTGTAAGTTTGTTTGTTGAAATTATCTGTGAATATATCGAGCGCCTACTCCTTGCCGTTGCGGCGATTTAAATATTGACAGCGACATCTATTACAGGAAACACTGAGAAAATTACAAAACATAGAAAAATCTATAATATTCCTAACAAAAGTGTAACTATTATTTTGCAAACTCATGCAATAAAAAGTAGTATTGTGCGGCTCGATCGACTACTACCTCCACCATCGTTAAGGGCAATTTAGTTCTCCTGAAGATGCTTCGGTTGCGAATCAAAACATACGTTTAGGAGTGAATTGTGTATCTTGCTTGAACGAGTCGCAATATACTGCTATTTTTTTGGCAGGAATTTGCAAAATAATAGTTACTTTTTATTTGAATATGGATTTGTTCAAATTAATGTCTGATTCTATAAAACATTTTTCCTGTTACTTGGTATGACGTACGAATTTGCTAAATTATTTATATAATCTGCATCTTTCACCTCGTTCCAGGTAGATTTAGCAAAAACTTACCTTATGTACATTAAGTGATTATTTAAGTTAGACTTGTAGTAGAAACTCGGTTATCATACGTACAAAAAAGGCTTTTCTTTATATATACAATTTTTATTATTTCAAATGCCAACGATACGAATTACTTCAGTTAATCAAGCCTCTACTGTATTTTTATAGCGTCCTACATCTGATATTTAACCGTGGTTTTGGTTACAAGGTCGCGCTGAATGAGGTATCATTAATGTTTTATTCACACTCTATTATATCGCTTTTGTCGCATTCACTGCTTTCTATTCATGAAACTAAATTAACCATTTGTTATTTCAGCGCGTTTTATTATAAAGCTCCTTTGTTTTCTGCTGAAATAATTTTTTTACAAGTACAGTGTAGTTGTTAACTATTAGGACTTTTCATTTTGGTAGTCCAGTTTAAAAGTTTTTATGATTATTCTATTTTTTATTGATTTAATTCTTGTTTATAGATATAGATTCTAAAACAAAATTGCAATTATGATGATCATTATAAAAATAATAGGAGTAATGTTTTAAAACTTAAATGTAAAGTTTTATTTAATTCATTTACAGATAGATATATTTAGTATTTTTATATTAATACCTACGTAAATCTATACAAAGAAATAAAATTGGAGTGTCAGTATATGATATTAAAATAACCGCTTTTTATTAAATGCATATGTATATTTACAAGGTACCTACTCTTATACCATTTTTTTTTTAATTTCTGTCTCTCTGTCTGTCTATCCGTCCATTTATCTATCTGTCTGCCTATCTTTTGTCTGTCTGTTTGTACCCGCTAATTACTGAAACGGATGGACCAATTTTGATGGGACTTTCACCTGCAGACAATTGGTGTAATAAGGAAAGGCTTAGACTACCTAATATTATTTTAGATTTAGAAAATAACTTTTAACGCGGACGAAGTCGCGGGCACAGTTAGATAATTTATATTATTTTCCCGCCACTTTCAAATATATCCACATTGTCTTATCTTGTAACATCGTAGGTGGTTTTCTACGGAAGTAATCAAGTGGAGAGATCTTCAGTAAGTCCTTAAGCTTTTGATGTTCTCGGAGCCTCGGGGCGTTTTATAACCTCTGTCATTACGATCTTTATAAATACCCCCTTCACGTCAGCTAAATAGCCGATTAAGTTTTATAATATCGCCCCTGTGGACGAGCGTAGACGATATCCGCCTTTGACGAGGTCTATGGTTGGATTCCCGGGACAATTCTAAAATATCGATATGATAATCGATAAAACATTGACAATAGTCACTCATAAGTGATGTAGATAAACGATTGACTATGGTTTCACTCCAAATTAAGAAAAGATATAATGTTACTAAACTTACCCTTTTTTAAGTGTTACCATATTTCAGTTTCAAGTAAATACCATTCATCTTTATAATGTAGTAGCAGTTTCTATAATGTTATGTTAATGACAGATAAAAGATGAACGAAACAGATATAGAATACGAATACCTATAGATATCACGGGAGACCTAGGTTGACATTCCACGACCAAATTGCTCGTGTGTTATCCGAGGGTGGTGTCAAAAGGGTTCAAAATTGGCTTGTTTGAATGAAGTAAATAATGTAGAAATCTATACTTGAACACATAATTTTTTTGATAAGTAGGTAAGACTATTTGTTGAAGTTAAAAACAACCTTTAATGACGGGTCACTTACACGGATAAAGCTATAAAGGTTATTGTGTATAGTACTACATTAGTCAACCTATAATAAAAAAATAAAGAGTCGCGGCGGCCTAATCATACGCACTTTAAATTTTCGTTTTGGTAGTCCACTATGTACCAAT
>DVZL01001373.1:0-18009 GCA_018236625.1 Lasaia peninsularis
TTATTTTATCCCAATCGGACAATCCATTCAAAAGATATTACGAATTTAAAATTGTAATTGGTATTAAAATGAATGATTGCCGCCGGCCGATATGTGTCGCACGACTCGCACGGCGACACCGCAGGGGAGGGGAGTGCACATCTATGAAGCAGGTTGCCGTTAAATGTCCACCCTTGCGAAGCCGGGGCGGGTCGCTAGTATTTAATAAAGAGGAATTTCTTTCAGAGTAGATATTAGGTATTTCTGTTGTAATCACAAGGTTAGATGCTTCTACAATGACACATTTTCTTCAAATTACCCTTGACTTAATCAAACTATATGATCAACGTCTCCTCATAAATTTTTCTAGCGGTGATAGCGCTGACGAGCCCGCATGTGCTCTAAACGCTAATTAAATTAAGTATTTATTGACTACATGGGGTTGCTACTTAACTGTGCTGAAATGGTATATTTCTATAGGGCAGTAATAGAAATACATATAAATAGGGCAGAGGCGCGCTTGTATATCCATGACGTGATAGGTGGCCAGCCTATCGTCACTTCAGATATATACATTCCAATCCCGGGCAATGCTTACTCAGAATAATCTGAAAAACATTTTTTAAAAAAGTTACCCGACCTGAGAATTGGACCCTGACCCCACGCGGCTAACAGTCTGAAAAGGCGATAGCTGTACCGTTATAGAATATAATAGAATAGAACGGAACGGAACGGACCGGAATGGAATGGAATTTAATGTAATAGAATAGAATAGAAAATATTTTTATTGCACACAAACCTTACAAGCGTCTATAATTTACCACCGGATCGGAACCCGGAATCGGATCACTCACTGAGAAGATCCGGGGAAAGAAACTCAGCGACCGTTTTCTCTAATTTTCTAAATACATATCTTCATTTTACATTTTACTATAACAGATTGAATTGAAGCAATCAATCCCAAGTATTTTTTCACATCGACATATTCTGCAACATTATAACAGCCTTCTTTTATTTTATATAATTTGTGTAATTTAGATTTAATACATTTTAAAATTTTGGTCGGGAATTTATCGTAGGAAAATAAGAAAAATCTCATACCACATATAAAGATAACAAAAAATATCGTCACGCCTACATCCCTAAAAGAGTGGGCAGAGATATACTTGCACTCACGGTTAGCCGACGATATTAGGTCCCATAATGTAACAGGTTGCAGGTCCATCCTGACAATAATCCCGGGTTTCTTCATGTTTTTCGTCACCGTTAAAGGCACTTAGAAAATACACTTACCTAAGTTCGAAAAGCTTATTGGGTAAAGACAGGATTTTAACCTGGACTACTGAAGTAGACATCCACTAGGCTCTTATTAATTCTATTAATGTTTATGTGTATAAAACAATAATTAGTAATCATTACGAATCATTTATTAAGATATTTAAAATTATGTTGGTACTCGTATAATTAAATATTTTAAATAATAACTTTTAACACACATATTCCGCTAATCATTTTTATTTCATATTTAGAAAAAAGTAATTTTTTGGTATGCAAAGGGTTAAAACCGTGCCGTCTGTTTGGTTTCTTTGTCATAATTCCAGTGCGATGTCAATCGTTAATTTGACACTTCCTGTGTTTAACGAAAGGCAACTTTAGAATCGTTGACGTGCTAACTTTAGGCTAAGGATGCACGTCCTCCGACGCAAGTGTCCGTTTATATTTTTCAAACATTTGCAGTGTTTGTGTGTTTGCGACCGGAGATCAAGTCATCAGCCTCTACCATGGTCCTTGAAGGTCGTCACGGTCTTAGCCCTACGCTATTTGATTCAATCTTTATACAAACTTAAATAGGTTATACTTTTGTAGTCCACAATGTTCATTTTTAGGCAACCATGACTCATGGACCCGAATTTTTTTAATTTATTTTCTTAAAACATCATTTTTAGTGTTTCGTTAAGGGTTAAAAACTACTATCAGTTTGTCGCCAGGCTGTATCTCGTGAATCGTAACAACTAGATAGTTGCAATTTTCACAGACTATGTTGCCGTTATAACAACGAATACTAAATAAACTACATATTTATAGGATGTCCCCATACAACAAACGTGATTTATTGCCGTTTTCAAAGACATGCAACCTTTCGAGCGTGTGCCCGACTCGCACTTGGCCGGTTTTTATTTTTATACGATAAGAAAAGACCAAAACCGCAACCGTGGCCTATAGATTCATATGTTGGAGGTAAGTCGCTGTCCTGTGGCCGGGCTGTTAGGCCTAATGTGCAATTCTACCGGCTCCCATAACCTCTGGATCGGAACACGACAATGTCGTTACGGCAGCAGGAATAGGCAGGGCGGTGGAACCCTACCCGGGCCTTACTGTACAGCACTCTACCACTAGTAGTCTCGTTGGTTGTGACCCAGTTAACTTAACAGCTACCTGATAGGGAGGCCAGAATATCAAGAGGGATCAACCGGGGAAACGTTTTAATTATTTCATAAAGTAGATGGAGAAGACGTGTTTACACATTTTGTTACAAAGACCAAGACAACAATTACTGGATATATTATTTTAGTTCCGTAATGAATAGGTCATAAGAAAGAGATGTACAAAAAATGTGAGATGTGTAAACACGCGGTAATACTAATAAATAAAAATCAAAGACTTATGTATTTTTAAAATTTTTATTTTATTTTTATAAAGGTTTCATTGTATTTATCGTAGGTATAGTGTCATTTGAAATATATTTCTAGTATTATCTTTCCATTTAGATAATGTGTAGTAGGCGATTAAACGAAACACAAAATGTAAGTAAAGAAATAGCTGCTTATTGATAACATTTTAACAAAGAAAGCTTAACCAATGTGTACAGACAAAAGATAATAACTAAGTATCGGGTTAATTGTGCACTAACTAATGATAATTATTAAAATTATTCTAACTCCAACTTAAAAAGAAAGCTGCTAATTAATCATACGTATCTGCATCGCGTCTGCGACGTTATCTCACCGAATGGGATATTTCAACTATATTAATGTTAACTATGTTTTGTCAGCGATTACGGCTATAAAAACGCGGCCACCGACAAATATAAAATCAAAGTAGGTCCACATAGAATCTAAAATACAAAGTATACATGTACTCTCTTTAAAATAATTTCCAGTAAATAACAGTCAAACAAAATTGGACTAAACAACAAGGAATTTGTACTTTGGGAAGTGTGATATAGAGAATCGACTAGGTCCTCATCAAATGAATTAAATACATAGAACATCGTATCCATAATATATAATATAAGCAATATAAAACGTAACATAATCAGAAACACTAGACAATAATAAAATTCTGCTAAAACTGAAGTAATTCAGGGATATCGGCAGACTTGTAATGGAATTATTGTATCCATTTGATATTTACTTACTGCAAGCCGATGACATCGACTAGACGGCTTTATTCACCATAGGACCGTTTATTTTGTCTTATTACAAGAAGATTAATCGGGTTAAACCAAGCCTCAGAAAAGTTATGAAATACTTGAATTTTAAAATAGTAAACCTCATGTCTATAGATATTGCAGAACAAAATTGCCATCTGTCACCTGTGTTCTTATAAAAAAATGACGATGAGACAGATCAAGTAGGCTGTTTAATGATATGATGAAATACAAATTTGAACTTCATTTTGTTAAAAGTTCAAATAGTGTATTTTGTATGAGGGTAGTTGGATAAAACCCAATTTAAATCGCTTTTGTAATAAGATCCTTCCACTACAAAACTGTCAAATCAGAATTGTCTAACAATATAGTATAAATCGAATAGAATAAAAACTTGGCTAAATTTTGTACCGAGAACGTATCTAGCGTCGTCATATAAAAATGATATGCTTCGGAACAGCGACACTTTGGTAAAGATCACAACTGCAGGAATGCTGCCCGCTTTATAAACTAAATCAACGAAATGTTCCCACCATCGTCTACCCACTACACATTCTGCTATTGATCAGTTTGGCCGCTTGTTCGGTAGTTCAGTTTATCAATATCATATCTATTATAATGTCACAACATCAAGCCAGTATAAAAAACACTAAGCCTACTAAAACTACTACCTGCGAAAACTCTTTTAAAGAGTAAACTTACAGACTATATTCGTAAAGTAACGTAATGCCTGCCTCTCTAGGGTCAGGTGCAATATCAAGATCCATATAAAATATAACACTTTTTACCTCCTTAGTTTTATTACAATTTTCTGAAACAACCTTATACACTACTTCATACTTTACCAACATTACAAAATAGACAATACAACGCTCACTGTCGTTATAAATTAATAGCTTTTATACTTTTAAATTGTTACAAAATGGAACTTTTCTTTCCTTATATTACCAGTAGTCTTATGCGAATTCGCTTATATGTACATTTCATGTTTTTTCCAATTCCTTACGCATCGACTTCAATTTTACAAAAATATACCTCAAAATGTATGAAAGTGTTAAATTAATTTCATTCTTCAATGGTATAGTTATTTATCTCTAATAGTGTATACTTTTAAATTACTCTTATTCATATCTCAAACACTTAACTTATTCTTAAAAACAATTGGCGTTTCTTTGCTGAGCATCTGTCATTCAATACTTGTCCCACATGACTTCCACCATATTCCAGAAAAATTGTAAATAAACGAGAGATCTTCGTAAATACTAAAATGACACGACCACACCCATTATAAATATCAATGTGCATAGATAACCGGTTAACCCACACAAGTGAGGGTTTTTAATAACCCCATTTATATTCATGCATCCAAACACACATCGCAAATTAATGTTAGCTAGGAATTGTTTTAGGTGATGTTAAAGTTTAAACGAAAGTTATCCTTATATATGAAATAAAATGACAACGCAATTATATATCTGTAGGAGAGTAAAGATGGGGAATTAACAACAATATCGCAAACAGAATACTTTTACAAAGCATCTGACAAGAAACGCACGATAGGTGAGAAATAGCCTAACCTACACATAGAGAACCTTCCTCCGCAAGTCTGATTCAAGAAGGAATCTTAATGTTTGATGCGAACTATGCGCTATATGAATCAAGGTGGCTTCTTAAGTATCGACTTGGGAGCGGTCTCGTTTACCTATTATCGCTGTGATACACGTATATACGAGTTCGTCTCGTTTTTGTCTTATAAAAATACTACATCTATGAAATTCAGTAAAAAAATCGTATATTACTTGACGTTTACGATTTTATTAATAGAAAAAACGTTATTACTAATTACTTGTTACCGTTACGAAAGTACAAAAGTTATTTTTACGTTTACAAATAATGACACTCATACCCTGATGCACCCCGCGCATTACTTTATTCTAAAATTGCCACGCAATAACTTATTATCAATAACCAATTCGTAAGATTATCACCAAATTTTCATCGAGACAAAATGCAATGTATTGATGGAACGGTTCGTTCTCAAAAATGCAATGGATGTGAGGCAAAACCACAAAATACGTCGAACGATTCCCATTTAGATGTAATATCACTTTACTAAGTCACATCACATTTATTATTCTGAGATCGAAAGTTTGAATGAAGTGTTTGGTTACGACATCGAATGTTCACTCAAATCGATAAATGCGATGGACCGTATTACAACTACCACGTTTATTAAGGTTTATGTATACCTACACTAATTTAGAAAATATCAAGTATCAAAATATAAATAACACATCGATTTGCATCTTTCACTAACCAATAACAGCCGTATACTATAATCAGCCAATGCGTTTGAAAAAATTTTGAGCTTTCGGATGCTGGAATCCTTTTTCCCAATATTTATTGCAAAGTTTATAATCATGGAGACGCGGTTAAGAGCACTAAGTTATAGCACAAGATAATTGATGCTTATTACGTATTATAAATTATTTTTACCAAAAATTTAGTCAGCTTGAGGAATATAAAACTGTCTTAACTTTGCTAGAACCATCGCACCATGACAAACAGATATTTATGTTTTAGTGTATCTAATATTGTGATCCAATTAATTTTATGATTTTAAGCTGTATCTTAATTATATGAAATAGCTAACCTAGTGTTCTTTTTACAAAATGGCGACCGAGGTCATCTTTACTTATCACAATTTGGGACTTTCACATTAAATTAGATTTGAAATTTTAAGACCTAAACATCTATAGTATATCAGTCTGAAGAAATGACAAATAATATTAACGTCGGCAATTAATTATTGATAAAAATGTATCTTTAGTATCTCAATACATTAAAAAGGATCCAATTGACAGTAGCTACGCGTAGTATATTATGATAAAGGCAGGGTAGGCATTGGAGAGTGAAATTCATGAATGTATGATATAATTACCGAAATAATTAAATGTTATTCATTAATTACTTATGCGCTGTGCATGAGTGCACCGCCTATGACCAGAATGTACACGATTTCTAACAACTCGCTTGGCACGAGGATAAGTAAAACAGTAAAAACACGATGAAAGTTAGTTTCGTATGTGATCTCATACATACATCCCATTCATACCATATTAATAAAGAAAATATCTACGATCTTAATGAGAACTACAGAAATAAGGTTAAACTAGTTTGAAAGCCGCGACAGACCTAGTTACTGCTTGTTGTCTACAGGGTGTGCTTTCTATCATGTACTATTTATTAATGACCTATTCTAATAGTATTCGATAAAATACAAGTTCAAATAAACGTTAAAAGGAATACAAGATATAGTTTTATAATAAGTAACAACTTTTTGCTCCTAAATTTATTAACGTAAAACAAAATTTATTTAAAACCAAAATGTAACGGCCAGTTACTTTCGTGAGGAGAAACAATTGCGCGTTATATTTAGGATTTAAAGTAACTATTTTGTAAAGATTATCTAGTCAGTGTTACTTTTAATATGTATTTGATTTACTTTATAAAATTTGCAAAAGTAACAAATTGTTTCTTTGTACTTTTAAGCAATTCACTAAATTACACCACATTAAATTCAACATGAAGAGATTTGAATGTAGGTGTCTAAATAAATTGTTATTAATTACAAAATTTAACAAATATGTGCAAATAAACTAAGAAGTTTGCAACATTTGTTTAATTACATATATTGAAACTGAACAAATAACTAAGTGACTAAAATATGAATAATAAAACAGATCCTATGTTTATGTATCTGTTTTGTGGTATAGGAAAATGTCAAACTGTTGTATTCATGCGTCCTCTACTAACAAGTATTACAACCTTTTAGTGTTTGGCTTTAATTTCCATAGCTACTGTGAAAATCGTGGATGAAGGTGGAAGAACTTTTTGTTGGATAACTGGAGAATCTAAGTATAATCTAATAATATTTAATATAATTTTCTTAAGAGCAAAACCTTACATATATAATATAATATTAAAAATTGTAGGATATATAAGGTTCAGGAATAAATTAGTATGATCACTAATATTGAAGATTAAAATGCAAAATGGAACCACATTTCAAAATTAAAATGAGATCTTTAAATACTATTCAACTGCAACTACCAATGGTAATATTTAAAATTTCAATTTAGGAGCCTTTAGATGTCTATAATTTTACTATTTTAGTATCTAGAGAGGTAATGTTAAAATATTTATCATAAAATATCTTAAGATGTAAGTACTGTATCCAGGGACCTCGACAAACTCCTTTAGCGGATATTAGGTTCCAATATATGTTATTTGTTTTTGTACCGGTAAAAGGGTCAGACATATTATGTCATTAAATATATGACCTATGATTATACATCTACGTTAGATGACTCTGTATTGACTATTAAACAATATGAATCTATACTTTGTGTCGCTTTCACTAAATACACACACTGTAATGTCAGTTCACTTTTTATTTGTACATGGTCACCATCAGATGATCTGGTTCATTTTTAATATTTTTCTAAATATACCAACAACAGCTCGTTATTTATTTATTTTTTTTTGTATTTTTTTCAAACATTTTATGAGATACATTTATTAAAATGTATATTTAACTTTTAAATATAATTCTATATTCGAACGAGCAAACTTCGATAAAATTAAAATTGATTAACATATGAAATGACATTACAACGCGTGAAATCGTTTTAAAATAATTAGGGATCTTTGATATTGTTGATATTATGTACTATCGATTCATGGCTTAACTAGTAATATGCAATATATCTCAATAAACAGTTCTTAAGCATCTGCAAGTAGAAATTGCCATATTTACAATAGTAATATATATGTATGGTTATATAAAAGGTAGCTTTCAATTTCAATCTTAAAGTAAAGCTGGGGATTATAAAGTTTAAAAGGGTTAAGAGGTACTATAGCTATATATACAAACACACTTGGCATACCAGTTACTATCACGGGTTATGATGAATCACAGTCAATGAAAATATTAATAAAAACACCAAAATCCATAAATTTTAGTTAAAATAGTGAATATATACTTTTATTTAATACACAATTATGTTGTACATAATATTTACTAATTTATTAAGATAAAATTATACTCCGTATTTGTACAATATTTGAAATTATTAACAGATTAGTCACAATTTTGGACAACCTGTATGTTAATTTTTCATATTAGTAGTCGCTGATGCATGACGACGATAACAAAACATGATTACCGAGATAATCAAAATCGTGAGTTAGGTATTTATTTGTTGGGTATTTTTATTTCAATTACTAAACAATGAATGTTTTTAAAATGAAAAACCTTTAAATGTAGTCTTAGAAACTGTGTAAAAGTATATGTAATATTTATTAATAATAAATTTTTATAAATCTCTGTATAGAATCAATTTTTAACAAAAAGAAATACTTTTAATAACTTTTTTTCTCCATTAATAGAATCAGGTTTTACTTAGCGATAATCTATATTTAAACAAAAATATAATTATTTTCCAAACTCCCGCCAAATACGCAGTAGTATTGTGCAACTTGATCAAGACACAATTTACTTTTTGCTAAATAAGTATCTTCAAGAGAAAAGGCCTGCACTCCACGACTCTAAAGCTGGTGATATGGGAAATATATAATGATAGTAACAAGTATGCCATCCACTCAAACCGTGCTGGATGAAATGACGATTAATGAGATGCAGTGATGCGGATGACAGCGTCTTCAAGCGTGATGAAGGTGATGAACACGAAGCTAGAACTACGTAACAATCGACCTCGATTTCATTACTAACAAAAAGGGGTTTTAAAACAAAGTGCACATTGGCACTTCGTATTAAAACCAAATTTAAAAAGGTAAATGGCAGTTTTTTTTAGAAGAATGCAAAAATTTTTACCTATAAAAATTGTCAAGTCTTTATAGAATTATTGCCTACAGAATGAACATTTCACTATCAAGTAAACGCAGGTTTTATATGTGAACGTCAGTTCACTGGTAAGTAAACATGTACTCACTAAGTAAACATGTATTCACTATAAAACAAACATGTGTTCAGTTACATTCACACATGTTTAGAATTAAGTGAATATGCGTTTACTATAAAGCTCAGACACGTTTACTATAAAGTGTATATGTGTTCACTATCACGTTGACATGTGTTCACTATAATCACGTATAACTAATGTTACAAAAGAGCCGTTAAGTGCTAACCTATCCGCACCACTTGGTCTGTATTTACTAAGAACGCACTAGTTTTAGGAATTTTATCACTTGAAATCACTTCGCGACTATAAGTATCAAATGTATCAAAAACCTTACCTAAAACATTAACGTTAAATATTAATGAGTAAATGTGCATCACTTATACGCTTGATAAATGTTAAAGCGATATCCTTACAAATAAATAGACATTTATGATAATTATAAGAAAATCCTTAATCTAAATTATATATAGCCGAAACTTTCATGATTAAAACAAAGAAAAACAGCATCTGTTTAATATAAATGTATTCAGTGATAAGCGGATTGTGTTGCGCAATATCTGCCCAAACGTTGAGGTTCTTTAACATGATATGGCACCGTTCCAAAAATATTATACACTCATTTTACACATACATATAAAGTTATCACTGAGTCCGCCGATCACTGAATATAAATAATAAACAAAACAACACTTCCAATACAAGACGTAATCTTATAATTATTGACAAGCTAATCGTATTATTGGTGACACAGCAATGCTTATAACTAAAATCCCCTACCATGATTAAGTGAAGAATGTAAGTAAAAAAAAGTTAATGAAAATGAACTAAAACGGCATTTGCGATTCCTTTGCCAGGTGAAAGTGCCATTTGGTGGGTGCAAACAAAGAATAGCATAAACCTACGAAAATATTGTATAACACTTAAGTTTAGTTTAAAATTTTGCTAAAATAAAACATAACTAATAAACTAAATTGAACTAAATAACACACCACTCTGTTTCCCTATTAAATAGGGCATATAATCAGTATCACTGAAATCAAAGGTAATAATCCAAAATTCTTCTCGTACCCTTCGCAAGGATACACTACGTTTTAGAGGTTGATAAAAAAAATGCAGTTTCTGGCGTCACTAAATACTAATTATTACTTTTTTGATAAAAAACAACATCTATCTATTTTAATCAACAAAGTGCAGAATAAAATTAAAATAAAATCAATAGTACGATCTAAACCGATACATAAAATTATTTTCAATACCAACTTAATTTTAACAAAAATTATATCTAGCGCCTCAAAGGAGGTCGCGACAATAAAAGTTCCAATTGGCAACACTGAGTCCCACGAGTACTGTTTACGCAATTTGGTTTAGGTAGTCGATGAAATCGTTTGAGAATAGCTGAAGATTTGAGTTTGGTTCGGCGAGCGGTGTGCGACGAGGAGCGCCACATGTGGACAGAGGGATTGACCTCTCTTGGGCTTTCGGTCGCAGTGTAGCGAGGTATCGTTCAGCCAATGACTCACCGAAACTCATCGCTAACGTCTCTGGGCTTATACCAAGCAAGGAGAGCGATTCAGTTATTCCGGCGATGGTCGGATTTAAAAACTTGGAGGTTTCGTCGTTTTCTGGTACTCGGGATGCCATGCTCGTGTTGACAACGGGGCGCAATGCCGGTGGGGAGGCCCGTCTAGGTGGCGACGGGGCGATGCCCCACGAGTCAGGGGGGGTGCCAGGAGAGGGTCCTGGCACCGCCGTTTGTTATGGCCACTGTTGGAACAACGGGAAGACCCGTTTCGTGAAGCAGTACGGCAACGGCTTCACGAAGTGCGTGTCCAAGATCCGGCAGTGAGGGCACGTCACGGGGTGCGAGTAGTCCGAGTAGTTCAGCCGCTGTTGGGGATGCAGCAGGGGTTTGTAGCACGCGTTACACTGCGGACAAATAATTAACCTTAAGTTTGCTGATACTGGTCACAAGTTAATGTAAAAGATAGTAAATGACAGTTAACAAAAAGTTATCAAAACAATAATGTCAATCCAAATTCATTGTTTCAACACAAATTACAAAATATTTGTAATAGTAAATACATAACTAAGTAATTATTAATTCTAATCATCATTTATATTATCATATCATAATCATTTTTTATTTTGTTTAACAATTGTAGTTGAGATAATTCTTATACTTTAGGCGGTTTTATGGATAACTATCTGGTTTAACAATTTTTATTTTGATGAACAAAAATATAAAACGGGTTGTTTATTTATTATTCAACTCTAAGAAAAAAATATACGAGGCCTACTGCTAGGTCAAGCTAAAATAATAAATAAGGCCACCCATAATAAACAGCAAAGACGTATGTTTCTAGGTTTACTCGTGTATATGTCCTAACATCAGACAACAATGCGAGTTCAAGGTAGACCTTGTAGTCTCGGTAATACATCAACTCACCAGGGTTATTTCTCAAAATTCAATGACTAGACCCTTGTCAACATACGTCTGAATAATGGTTCATGAAGGATAACGTCTGAATAGAATTACATATCACTTTGTAGAGTTCACATTACGGAGTTTTTAGATCCTGATTTGTTTATTGGATAGATGACACCATCATAACCATAAATAAAATTTAACAAGCAAGTTAGAGTAAATAGTATCATATTATAAATATTTTTGTTAAAACTCATATAGCCTATAAATACTTAAAATATATAGATTTTCAGAGTAGTCGATGCATCCTTAACATATTTGGACATATCAAATAGGCGACGCTTATTTATTAATATTTAATATACTGTCTTTTTATGGGATAAGGTAAAGACACCATAGATGTTGTAGGTGCGTCACTGTCTAGTAGCCGGGCTGTTAGGTCTGATGTGCAAGTCTACTGGCTACCCTACCCTCCGGACCAGAACATGACGATGTCATTAAGGTGATAGGAATAGGTAAGGCGGTGAATCCCTACCCGGGCGAGTTGCTGCACAGCACTCTATCACCATTGGTATTGTTGCCAGTGACCTTGATGACCTATGCTTGCCTGTTACGAGCTGCTTGATAGAAAGACTGATGGTCTATTCTATTATTCATTCCTAAAAAAGGCCCATATTTTGCCCTGTATTTTAAACTGTATCTATGATTAACTTCATAAATATCAGTTCAGAGCTTTAGCCTCGGAAACATCACAAAACCATATATATAATTTAAATATCTGCTATTTTTAGACCATCTTGTATAAAAATTTTGCTGACATAACAAGGCGAGGTCAAGGTTCTAGCCTCGGTGATACTTCCATGATCGGGGGGTTATTATCTAAAGACAGATGATTTCAAATGTCATTGTCAAGAATTATGTGATTTTTATTGCTACACTATTGTTCGATTATATGATTATTATAGGCTAAAATAAGTGCATGGAGAAATATTTAGTCTTATTAAGTATAAGATAGATAGCTATATGTATGTTACTGAAAAAAATACAGTAAAAAGTTTTAGTTTTGAGCAAAAAGAAAAAAAGACAAGCTCCCCGAGTTTCGACGAATCTCTTCAGTGTTGCCACGTTCCGATTCGGTGATGAATTAGAATTGAATAAACACGCCACAAGTCAAGTTTGTATAGACTATGTAAAATAAAGTATTTTCTATGCAATTGACAAACTGATGATGAAAAGAAGAAAAAATAAATAAATATCGTCCCGTCCATATCAATGAAAGGCTAGATGGCGCATATGCACCCAGGATTAGCCGATAATATTAGGTCCCATGATGTGAAAGGAAGCAAGTCCGTCGCCATATCGGACACAAAACTAATGTCGGACGATATATATTTTTCAAATAAAACTCATAGAAGTTACTTTTCGGAAATCGATTCCGGAACTTGGTGCATCAAAATCCGCCACCGGCTACGCTCGACGACACAAGCGAATAAAAAAGTTATCGACATGGATTTTAACTGATAATAAACATAAAAAAATATTATTCAATACCTTCAGTCGCTCAGCACAACAGGGTGTGGCCATGAAGATGTCATAAGAGTACATGGTCCCGAGCACGAGCGACGATCCGTCCCACTTCTGGCCGCAGAAGCGGCAGCGGATGGTGCGCTCTGGGTCGCATCGCTCCAAGCACCCCATACATACACATGTCAAGTACTGTGTGCGCCCTTCCACTTTCACCTGCACAGAAAAACATAGCTGTCATTTATTTATATCTATACAAACAAATAACATCAAAGAGTATTACATTATAATTTATATAATGTTACCATTGTAATAACCGCTTTTTACTGAATGCTTGTATGTATATATTATACAGACACGGTAATCATACCATAATAACATATTTTAGAATTTTTGTCTGTCTGTTTGTTGCAGTTAATCTCTGGAACGTCTGGACGCCGTTATATAATTCGGAATATATTTACTCTGAAGTGAATAAAAAATAAATAAATATCGTCGAACCCATATTCCCGGAGGTGTAGGCAGAGGTACAGGAACAAGCGCGTATGCATACACGATTAGCCGAAAACACATTGTTGTCGACAAGTCCGTAGACTGAGTTTCACGTTAGGACATTGCAACAGAGTTTAAACTTCCACGCCTACCACCTTGATGTGTGGCGCTCATCAACCGCGTGATGCCTAAGGCATTTTTTGCACGAATTACCAGCGGCGGTATTCCCAAACGAATACGACTTAGGAACCTTCAAGAAAAGAACATACTCATTCCTAAAAGGTCGACAACGCAGCTGCGACACTCCTGATGTTGCGAGTGTTCGTGGGCGGCGGTGATCATTTACCACAAGGTGACCCCACTTGCCCGTTTGCCTCCTCTTGTATAAAAAAGACATAATATCAAGCCCAAATTCAATTGAAAAAACTCATAAGTTAATCCGAATACCCGGGAATCGAACCCGAAATCGAACGAGATCCTCGTTCGTATTGTGACCTACCATGCTAAGGCACAAAGGCGATATTTACTCAGTAATTTATATAACGGATAGAAATACGTCCAGAAGTGCAACTACCTTTGAATACATAAATCTGTCTGGGGCTACCATCTTTTAGGAGATAAGCCATTCAAATATAAGTCACCTGTGTGAGGGTACGAGGACGAAGGGGACACGATAATTCTAACGTCAAACAAACATGTAAGTATCCGTGAGTGCTCACATTCGTGTCGTAATTCACTGAATAAACAACGCCAAGTCGAGAAGTTCGTGAGTTGTGGCCTACGATCAAATGTTACATAGATTAAAGATGTAGCCGCGGAAAACCGCGCGTTTGAGTGCTACAAAACTGTTACAAAACTATTCACATTTTTTAGAACAAACTCAATATAAAACTGTCAATTCAATCATCATTTATTTTTTTAGTACATAATATGTCTAGTCATTTTAATAGTTTTGTCATTGTGCTCTTAACTAGGTGTTAATAGTCTAAGATAGTCCTAATTTTAATATGTTTAATCCATTAAACATGAATTACACCTGTATCGCATTAGTGACAAAAATGTAAACCTTAGTTTACATTTTTTGAAAGGTCAAAAATCAACAAAAACCCACTCAAGTGTTATTGTTTTTTTTATGGAACAAGGAAGCGAAGAATCACGCGGCTGATGTTAAGAGTCAACCGTGGCCTATAGACTCCCTATCCTCCGGACCGGAACACAATATTGTCATTATGGCGGCAGGTAAGGCGGTGGATCTCTACACGGCCGAGCTGCCGAACACCAGTGGTCTTATTGGCGATGACGTTGATAACTTATGCTCATATTTTCCCGCGAGCTGCCTGGTAAAAAGGCAGATGGTTTATTCTACACAGAGGACCCGGAACAATACAGGGTTAAATTTGTATGTTGTTTGATGATTTTACATGTTAACCTTAGGACTCTTTTAAAAGTTTGAAGTATTAAATTTTTTTAATTGTAAAATAAATATTTTTAAGTAAAAAAAACTTGCAATCCGTAGTAATTCAGAAAAATAATGAAATAAGATCTAGTTATGTGTAACGATCAAAGGCTGGTAGGGACGATCATGTTATTCTGTAGATTTGAACAAACTTTCTGAGATCTTATTTAAGTTTGTGGGGAGTTTACTCGCTACCTCGCTACAAGTCTGTCAATTTAGAATAACATTCATTTATTTTCGGGAATTACTATTTACACTTCTTCGTGCATTTAATTACGAGCCCCGATCTTTGTATTGCCAGCGCTGATTAAATAATCTACACTTATAATTAAACAATCAAAATTTTAAACAAACTCTGAACATGAAATATCATATCTGAACCCAAGTAAAATGAAATTTTTGGTTTCAAGAATTCTAGACAATTTGAGTAGTGATTGCTTCAATAAACTTATGCCTAATTTACACATTATTTGATACATTTTTGTATTCTATTGTGGATCTTATTAATATACTCGTAGTTAACTACTTTACGAATACGTAAATATTAATCAGACGGTAGTCTAATGCCTGATTACAAGTTATTGCTTGATATTGAGTAGACTTCGTCGGTCAAGTGGTTAACTAACACGCCTTACGCCACCGACTAATCCACTAGGCTTCCCGACGAAGGCATACATTTGTGTGATGAATATAGATATTTGTATTTTTGGGTCTGGGTGTTTATTAAATTTATTCTTGTGTAATTTAAGTATATGTATGTATTAGTATCGTTGACCCATAACACAAACATATAATTTGCTAACTTTGGGGTAAGACATTATTTATATTATTTTTATTGGAAGTTACTGATAGCTTATTGTATTTTATAGTGGAATTAAAAGTTAATTAACTACTTTAAGTAGATATAAATCAGGCATTAATCTAATAACATTTCTAAATTGGGTGTGAATCTAAACTTGTCTCCGTGTTTTAAATGCGCTAGTTGAGCTCTTTGCATAGATGTATTGATATAGCAATACAATCCTAGTGGATTAAAGTATACCTGCATTGCGATTTCGCTTCACAAAGCGTTTCCCCCATGTCACCGGGTACATGACAGAATTGAATCTGTAAAGCGTCTGGCTATTTCAGTACTCGTATAAATGAATGTCAGCCTTAAATACACCATAACCATAGGCAACTACAATGGTGACGTTTCAAAACTAATATTTGAAAGTGATTCAGGAGGGTCTACTTGCACCGGCGGTATCGTTTAATGAAATCTCATGTGATTGTTTATGTGGGCACAAAGCGTTATTATACTTAGTCCAATGAACCTTTCAGCTTGATTTTCTATCGACTACCAATTTCTAGTAAATCATGATCAAGTACTTTCTTGATCAGAATAATTATCAGCTAGACTCAGATTGCTGACCAATTACGTATTCTATAGTTAGCGATAACTTATTGGCATCAGATAAATCTATATTTATATACAGATTTAGTTACTGGTGGTAGAATGCTGTGCAGCCACTCGCCCGCCGGTTGGGATACACCGCCTTACCTATTCCTATCGCCATAATGACAATGTGAAGTGTATCTAGCGCTCTTCACAGCGCGCGAGTATTAAACTTGCTTCACAACGGACGGCTGTTTGTCATTTCGCTCCCGATACCTCATTGGCGACGATATACCCACTTGTGTATTTAAAAAAAAAGCCTGGTTTTGTCGGAAATATTACCTGCTTTGATCCAAAAAGTCAGGAATGGAGCGTCTTCATAAGTAGGTTACAGTAGTTATTAGTGCTTAACAAAGTTAGTGAAGAAGCACAGATAAGAGCGTATCTTTTGTGTTTGTTGCGTATGTCATGTTCCGGTCCGGAGGTTACGGTAGCCGGTAGACTTGCACACCGGGCCTAACACCCCGGCCACAGGACAGCGGCGCACCCACAACAACTATGGTAGACACCATACTGCGGCATATAGGCTACGGTTGTCTTTTATAATCAGGAGAGCCATGTGATTGTTCGCTTCCATATTCCATAAAAAATATATATAACTTTTAATAAAGAGGAGGTTCTCAATTAGTTTGTATGTTTGTATCGCCATTACTCTGTACAATCGAAATAAAGTTTGATGACTCATGTTTTGCAAGATACGCCCATACCTCAGAGATCACATACATTTGATGGCGCTTGGTTCAGCGTTTATAGTAATATCAACAAAAACAAAAAATTCGTCGACAAGATTATAAAATTGAAATTGTTTTTTTGCAGTTTTTCTGAGTTTAAATAATATATGACTAGTTGTTGTCCGCGTGTTTGTGTTATACACACTCTTACAACCCGAGGAATTAAAGTTTGGAAAATCCTTCCTGAATGGATGCCTACGTCGTAAGAGTAATTCGTGTGCAAACATTTTAAGTCTCTAGCTATAAGGATTTGTCCTTAGCGTTATCAATCAATCACTAGTGCCTTCTTACTTTTAAACAAACAATTACGGCGATCTCGAAAATGGCTTTAACGATATGGCTGAAATTTGGTACTGTAAGGGGGATCGGTCTTCGTTGCTCAGATCCCTTTTGGTTATATAAGTTTTACCGGGAAACGGGGATACTTTTATAAAATAACTTCATTAACAAATATAAAATCACTTTCTATTTACAATGCACTTTTATTCTTGTTTATTTAAAAAATATCAAATATGTAATCCTTATGACATCTCGTCTTCTTCTGTTCTAT
>DVZL01001374.1:0-18008 GCA_018236625.1 Lasaia peninsularis
ATCTATGGTGTCTATAGGTCACGGTTGTCTCTTACCATCAGGAGACCCGTGTGCCTGTTCGCTGTCTTATCCTATAATAAAAATAAAAAATAATAATTAACATATAAATTGAAACTGTATCTGCTTAGACTAAAATTACATGCAAATAAAGAAATAAGAAAAAAAATTAAACTACAATTATTATTCCCCGTGTTGGTCGTGGTCCTGTATCGAATTGACCATCTGCCTCCTTACCAGGCAGCTCGTAAGAGGCGAACATAGGTTAAATAGATCATTTCCAACAAGACCACTGTTGGTAGTGTGCTGTGTCTTATCTCATAGAAAAGAAATCTTTATTTCGTGAAAGTAAACACTATATGACTCCGAAAACCACTCGTCGAATCTTGATAAATTATATGAGATCACTATTGAAACATAACATGGTAAAAAAAATTAAAATTCATCCAAGAAATAGAGTAAACTTTCTACAAAATAAGTTAAATTAGGCTTATATATAATATTATTAAATAGAAAAGTAGCAGAAGTATAACTAGTGCACCAAGTATGATATTTCTTCTAAATTTAGCCTAGTTTGTACGGCGTTCAACACAATGCTACGACACGGAAGCGTGGCCTCATTAAAAACTACTGAGCGAAGTTTGATGCGGTTGGAGTGACCCAGATAGAGGTAAATAATATGCAATGCTTGAGACACTCAAGAATTACTAAGATATTACTAGTTTTGCCATGACCTATGTTCCAATTGAGTGCTCATAGTTTTTAGGGTTCGGTAACCAGAGGGTAAACATGAATCCATTTACTAAGACTCCGATGTCTATCTGTCGGTCACTAGGATGTATCTTTTGAATCGTGATAGCTAGGCAGTTGAAATAAATGTCGCTATCCGTAAAAACAACAACTTGACATAATATTTTCGAAATATCTAGTTATATTCACTTCAAAATAATCAAATAATATGAAGTGATTTGATTATAACGTGATTTTTTATGGATAAAGTATACGAAATACGAAATCTTTCGTGCACGAGTTCGACTTGTACTTGGCTGGTTTTTTATGCATATTTAACGCTGAGATCAATTTGGGATATCTATTTCATCATATTTTTATCTTAAATTATGATAAAAACTAATATTCAAGCAAATGGGTCTGTCAAATACATCTCAGCGTATGACCGGATGCTACGGAAATATACTGATAGTGATGGGCAAACTAAATAATTATCGATATCATCTATATAATATAAACTAAAATTAATACCATTAGTATTTGGTAACTAAGGTGTTGGGTACAATTTCATAATTATTTTTTACTACTATTATTTTTTCAGTAGGTACATGAGAATATTAGGGAAGAGGCAGTTTCACCTAAGAAACACTGACTAGACCTGTATTCCAGTAAACTTATTAAAAGGGTAGCCGAGAACTATGGGAAATGGAGAAATGAAAACAGGAAATCGAACTTTACGTTCCCTTGCTAAAGCGTGTAGAAAATAAATAACAGGTTTTCTGATGGTAGTGGTCTATTTATCATTTTGAAGAATACAATATTTATATTTTTATTTATAATAGTCACTGGTCATAAATGTAAAGTATTTTCACCAGCCTTTTTTTTAGTCTTAGAAATATATTCCTGTCTCACTAAAAACAGGCTGGCCTTATTTTACTGTATTTTTTTGTAATTGCTATACAAAAGCAACGAAGCACTTGTTTAAAAAAGTTAAATAAATAAAAAAAATATTATAGTTATTTAGAAATTTTTGTTTGAATAATCTAACTGCCTACACCTGCGGAGGGTTTCGTGCAGAATAGTATCGATATTGCTCCGTAAAAGGTAATTGACAACTTCTAAGATCTAAACTTAAATTCGTACGTGTATCTCCGTTACATCATTAAAATTTCTTATACAATTTATAATAACGACACTAACTATCGATATTACACCACTCAACTCTGACTGCAAAAAAAATTGTATTTAAAAATCATGTACCTTTCTGTCTGTCTGTTTGTACCCGCTAATCTAAGAAACGGCTGGACCGATTTTGACTGAACTTTCACTGGTTGACAGCTAATGTAATAAGAAACGGCTTAGACTACTTTTATTTTAAAATTTTATTTTAGAAATGTATAAAATAAGTTAAACGAAGTCGCGGGCACAACTAGATATCAATAAAGTGTAATTAATATTTTTTATGAATTTTATTCATAGAATCAAACGTTACTAAAGGAAATCAATATGTAAACAGAAATGAAATTATTATTATTATACAAACCCCAAACAAAACCAGTAGGTGGAATAAAACGATGCGTATTTAACGGTTCAGACCTATCAAAAGTCGAAGACCTTAAATATATCCAGTTCCACAAAATACATACTCACTCATTTATCGTATTGCGTCTGCGGCCTGTGTGTGGCCAGAACGACAATTTACCCCCAAGCCTTTATTAAACTCGTATACGTGTATCTCCGTTGTATTATTTTTCTTATCAAATTCATAACTACTAAACAAAAAAAAAGCTCACACCAGAAACATTAGTGTTTCCCCACTCCACAACTATTTGAACTACTGCTAGCTCACCTCTGCCTGCCAGTCTGCCCAGTTCTGAAGATACTTCGGTTGCGAAGCGAAACATATGTTGAGAATAAAATGTATCATGCTTAATCGAGTCTCAATATATATATCTTCTCGCCAGATCCCTCGCCTGTAGGCAGAACGTAGCGAGTGCCAAATGTTACGATCCCTACATACCTGCCTTGCTTCCTCCATATTCATCATTCTCTTCATGCGTACACACTATTTGCGGAGACACCACCCTCGGATAATACGCGAGCTATTTGGTCATGGAATATCAACCTGGGTCTTCCCGAGTACAAAAGCCATTCACATTCGCATTGCATATCTGTTTTGTCAATCTTTCGTCTTTCATTCTTTCCACATGACAGAACCATCGGAGCATGCCCTTTCTCATTTAAATTTATTCTATTTTAAATATGGATTTTCGCACGTAACGCCTGATCAAATCAATTATCATTCTTTTTGTACAAACTGTCGATATCTAACCACACAACACTATCCATAATATAGGAGTATTTGGTATTGCGTCACTACGATCGATATAGATCATCAGATGGATCTGGGAATGACATACATTCTGAAGTCGGCAATATTTCAATCACACTTTATAGCAGAGAAAGTAATAAACATACATTCGTAGTTTATTTAAAATTTTTAATTCCATCATAGATCACGATTACGTTACAAACTGGCTTTGCCCGCAACTTCGTCTGAGTTTGAATTTAATTATTTTAAATAAAAGTAGGCATTATCTTCAGCTGTCTGTCAGTGAAAGCCCCGTCAAAATCGGTTCAGACGTTCCAGAGATCAGTCGGAACGAACAGACTCACAGACTGACGAAAAAATATATTTTGGATTATTTACTGCGTAGGCAATATACGTACATATGTATTTAGTGAAAACTTTCATTTTGATATGACTAACAGACACTTCCATTTTGTTTATTTGCATATATACTAGTCTTTACCTACAGTTGCGTTCGTATAAGCAATTTTTAACCATAGATCTGCTTCTACTGTTTATAGTATTTGTTTAGATTTAAAGCC
This sequence comes from Lasaia peninsularis, assembly GCA_018236625.1. Taxonomy (NCBI): domain Eukaryota; kingdom Metazoa; phylum Arthropoda; class Insecta; order Lepidoptera; family Riodinidae; genus Lasaia; species Lasaia peninsularis. The sequence goes on from DVZL01001374.1 coordinate 3,619, forward strand.
AAAATCAAGCCAGTAAGTCTTGTTAATTAAACATTTATAACTTGAGAATGGTTGGACTACTTTGTATAATTTTATTGTTTATGAGAGCGAAGGAAGGAAGCGAACAAGCACATTGCTCTCCTGATGGTAAGAGACAACCGTAGCCTATAGACACCATGGTTGTTGTAGGCGCGTCGCTGTCCTGTGGCCGGGGTGTTAGGCCTGGTGTGCAAGTCTACCGGCTACCCTACCCTCCGGATCGAAACACGACATTGTCATTATGGCAGTAGGAATAGGTAAGGCGGTGGATCCCTATCATTTTTGATACCGTCTATTTTTTTCCTTACACCTAAACCATTAATTGGCAGAATTTCAAATTTGCTGCAATAACGTTGGTCGAGGGAGTTGTTAGGGTGTGACGTCACTATTTTTTTTACGTAAATAGTTGAAACAGTCTGGCATTTAAGACAGCAGACAATACCCACTTGAGGCAGGATCGAGTGCAGCCAGTCTATATCCACTCGGTCTGGCGGAAAGCTTTCGAGAACTTTCGAAACGACAACAGTAACCTAGACTTTAAAATTGTGAGATTTTTCTTCGCTTTTCATAAAAATATTACAGCTTATTATTATATTTAGGTATTCATTTAGCTTCTCTGAAATTATATAAAAATGAATTATTTATTTGCCGAATATGCGTGTTAAAAAGTTTTTACATATTTTACCACAATGTGGTGTATAAATATTTTAACACATCATTTATATTTATTTATTAATTATAAAACTATGTATTATATACTAATTATCTTTTATGATTTATAAACATTAATTTACACCTGACTTATTTTAATCCTGTCTACCAAAAACTACCACCTTTTCCAAACTTAGCCAGTCAGGAGAAGAAACAGCGAAACTAGTACAGAAAGCTATAACAGAAAAGTGAAACAGAAGTATTTTAACGTTACTTTCTATAAGCAATTTTACCAGCTTTCGCTAAACCGGAACACGTCAGTGGTGTTGGAACACTGACGTTATGTGCGGGAAATAGTTTGTGGTATCAATCCTGTTTAACTAAATTAGAGCCTTTATGGTATAAACTTGCGCGGCGCATTATATTTCAACAAAAAAATGCACATAGTACAAAGCGCGGCGATCATACATAATCCTTTGTGTACTGCACAGACTAACCACACACAGACACTACAAGTTTTAATCTTGTTTTAAACTGGATTACTACAAGCTTAATATTGTTACAGAGAGTGCGGTTATAATCAGATTTCATGATATATTTTACACTAGCTGTGCCCGCGAGTCGTGTACATTTCTTAATTGAAATTCTAAAATAAAAGTAGCCTAAGCTATTCCTTATAACATCAGCTGTCTGTCAGTGCCGTCAAAATCGGTCCAGCCGTTTCAGAGATTAGCGGGAACAAACAGACAGACGGACAAAAATTAAAAAAAATTTTTTTGGTAACCTTGCAAACATACATAGGCACTTAGTAAAAAAGTGGTTATTTTAATATTACATACAGACACTCCAATTTTATTTATTTGTATAGATATGAAGATTAATATTAGTATGAGCAAGCATAGCTTTAAAAGACGTGCGAAAGTATAGGAATACTAAGTGCAATATTCTAAAGCCTTCAAAGCTCTAAACGCACCCTGCGTTGAAAGGATTTTACACCTACTTCTTGTTCCATTGCCTCTCGTCACACAATACTATTGTTTGTTAATACACTGGCGCCTATCTTACATGTGCCTTTTTAAAATAGAAGGCAATGTTCTTTGGATGTAAAAAATTGTAGCTGTACCCTAAAGAAAAAAAAACTACTGGAAATAAACTGACAGTAGCCGTCTTTGACGTAAGCTGTCAACTTTAGTGTCACCAAGAAGTTAAATGCTGAATATTTCACTCTTAAAAAGGAGTTGCACCAATATTAAAACATCTCATTTTGTAGGACCGATTTCTTTTGACTTTGTCAATACCATAAAATTGACAAAAAGAAAAGTTGGCCAGTTTAGAGTATATTTACCATGAAGCTAACGGGCCATCCATTAATCACGTGATGTTTTTTTGGCATTTTTTGACCCTCTCCTCCCCTTTGGTGATACGTGGTGAGGTTTAAGATTACCCCTCCCCCCTATATCGTGTGTTTTTGGTATGTAAGTACCTACAAAGAATCTATTTTTTTATTTATAATAAAATACTTGTAAATAAGTATCATCTAATTTTATTATAGAAAGTTAAAGACTATAATAACGTTCAGAGGAGGAGACAGAAAGGTTGCTGTTTGTTTTTGACTGAAATAAAAATAATGAAAGAAATGCGAAAAAGTTTACATGAACATTATTTAATGTACAATATTTTCGGACCACGTATTAGCAAGACTTTCTTCAACACCAATAACTGGATAAGCATCTTGCAAGACAGTTGTTGGCACAGTGCTTTTTTGACAAAAAAATAAATACATGTAACGCCGCTTTTCGGTTGAGTATCGCGCGCTTACCGAAAAATAAGTACATGTGATATATTACTTTACCCCCCCCCCTCCTCCTTCTTGTGATATTTCATGATTTTTTATGGACCCCTCCCCTCCCTAAGCTAAATTCGATTTATCTGCGTCTTTCAACCGATTTTTGTTTATTAGAGATCACCCCGAAGACATAAGACTGTCCTTATTAACTTTGGGTTGAATATTATAATTTGGGTTGAATATTATAATATTGTTGCTCGGTTTAAATTTCATATTAGAAACTTTTATAATTATTTCATAAAAGTAACAAGCTTTGTTTCTATTAACTTCTTTCAAGCTATGTTCTATACATTTTTTATTCGTTTAACAATAATTTACAGTGACGTTACTAGTAACGTAGTATCTATTAGTATATTATATCTAGTAGTACCTAATAGTAATTTAGCTACTATAAAATATCTAAGAAGATATAATCCTTAAACCCTTTAGATTTTTAATTAATCCTAATCCTGCCATTTTACTCAGGTGTAAGGTCTAATATCACCGACCAATCTCTACCTACTCTTTCGGGTAAACGGTATATTTATTTATTTTTTATTTAAATCAATTACGTATTATCGTTTGTCGCAGACTTGTGAGATGTATTTTTGAACAATTATCATAATTCACCTTCCTAAATTAAAAAACACAACTTTTACTTTCAAATATTTAATACTCGGATGATCTGTCTGTATGTGGATGGTCTGCGACGGTAATGAACCGAGCCGGCCGTTAACCTCGCTCACGGTCGACCGCTCGACGGCGACTATACCATCGTACCACCGTTCATTCGCTAAGCCTTCAAATTCGCCGCATTTTTCACCGACTTCAAAAACGCAAATAATTAACAAATCAAACGCAGTAAAACTGCAAAAATGACTTCAATTTCATTATTACGTCGATTAAGTTTAATATATTTTTTGTTTTTGTGAACAACTTGCGATGAAATTTTGTTTGACGACCACACCTCAAGTGCCACCTATCTAATAGAATAAGACTTAAGGGAATTCCATCTATTTAGAATTGTCAGAATAAAAAATATTACGTGTAATTGAGAAAATTCTTTTTAAAGTTGGTGAAACAAATTCAAATCAAAACTCCCGCATCCAAAACATTCAGTCATCATTTTGATTTTTCAAAAGAGCTGTCCCTGTAGCATTGCTAACTCCTAAACTAGACAACATCAAAAGAAACCTGACTATTGAAAGTGGGATGTCCCGCACTATGAGGTGTTTAATATTTAATAAATAATAAATTTAATTTAATGTATTAATATCACTAAACAAAAGCTTTGTTCATTTTAGCCAAATCTAAAAGTATTTGTCTGGAGATTTCACTACTAACAAAGATCTGTTCCCAACAATAACATCTATCTCACTCTCGTATGACTTTGTCAACTTCACGAAACTGGTAGAAAGGGAGGTCGGCCGGTCTAGAGAGAGTTATCAATACTACATACTGCAGATAGATATTTGTTAGGAGTGTAATCTCCACATAATATTTTTAGCTTGTGGTGAAAAAATATTAACATTTAACATTAACTTTTTTATTTTTTTTACAAAATTAACTTTTCACTCGGTTAAATATGTTTTTTATCTCAATTATCTAATTATTACTGTACCTGATAAATGATGATAGCCTACAATACGAATAGCAAGGAACAAAAATAGCAATCACATGTACCTACTTAATATATTTCTTGATAAATATACGATAACAATACATTTTTAATAGAAGTTTATAATCTTAAATATAGACCATTAAGGATATATTTACGCTCAAATACTTCTAGATTGTGCTGTTCTGGGATACCATTTGAAGTGTTCCTTTACTGAATGTACTAATACTGATTTAAAAACCAAAACATAATTATTATTTTACCAAATTCCGCCGAATTACAATATTATTATGCGCCTCGATGAAGCACGACACATCTAGATACTATGAACCTACGTTCCATCACGACTGTAGAGCTTCAGTTGCGATGCGAAAGTTTATTTTTCTTTGAATATGAAATTCCGCAAAGTAACGTCTGATTCTATAAATTATCATACTGAAATACTTAAAAAATTAAACTCTTCCACAGGGATTAACGTGTACGTAAGTAAGGACAGAAGTCTGAACTACTTCTATTGTTCTAGAAAAATGCAAAATGACGGAGAGATAATAGCCGATGTTTTTATACTAATTAGTTGGCTTGATTAAAGATGGCGGCTTGTACTATTGTGGTTATAACACTGGTAGCTTCGTAAGAGACTTCACAGTAATTTTACAAAAGTTGCTAAAAGCGCATGGATATAGAAGTTACTATGATGTTTCTGTATGAAGAAATATAATACCAAATTATTTGATACAATTTAACGCAGCAAAACTGCAAAATACAGACTTCAAATTGATCATCATGACGTTTAAGTTTTTTTCTATATCTCAAAAAGCGCTAAATTGGTTGCCATTACGGTATACGGCTTCTAAACCAAATTATTTAATACAATTTTAAGGCAGCAAAACTGCAAAACAGACTTCAAATTAACTATCACGACGTTTAAGTTTTTTTTGTTGACATTTCAAAATACGCTACACTAATTGCCATTATGGTATACGGTCTTTAAAGTATGACCTATCATACAAAAATCATCATAATTCAATTATAATCGGTAAAATTAAACGCGTAACAATCACAAAAAAATTCAGATAATTAGAGAACCGCCTATTTTGAAGTCAGTTAAAATTTTAACAAATTGTGTCCTACTTGGGAAAAGCCGCGGGCAATAATGATTAAATATTAATCAAGTGAACCGAAAAGGAAGTACGTAAGTGCCTTCGTTAGATCGAATGCGACTCGCCCAAAAATAAACATAACCTTGAGGCTGTCTCTTTAAATAATTTGAGCTGCGACTGATGGTTAGAGTACTTAGTTAACTAATTACGCAATGCAAAAGAAGGGTTTGATTTAATAACAGTACATCTTAGTTTCTTTCCAAATTTTCTTCCGAATTTTTAAGCACACATTTTTGCATTTAAATATAATCATTTAAACGCAGTAAAACTACAAAAGACCGACTTTGATTTCATGAACATTTGCAAGAAAATAAAAGAAATACTAGTATTTAAGTTTATAACAAAAACAATTGGTTAAAATCATGACATGGTAACATAAATAAATATTAAAAAAAATATCAAGAACTTACTTATGAAAATATTAATTAATACCTGTAGAGTGTAGATGAGTAAACATGTTTATTGACAACTTTTTTCTTGTGTTATTTATTGTCGGGAGATGGCTCTAATGGAAAAAAAAACATAGAAAAATCACTTTCATATTTCCTATATAAACATTTTAGCTATTAATTCAAAGCCGTACAAAGTTCGTCGGATTAGCTAATATAAATATATAAGTTGTATTGTATAGTTCATTTATTCTACTTCTAAAATCTACCGTAAGTCGGTTAAGCGTCTTATTAAGACATTTTAAGGAAATGTTTTTACGAAAGGCGTGTATTTCACGCTCTGCTGATTGCAGGAGTGTACGAGAGACGGGTCAGCTGCGGCGGTCAAGAGGTTGAAGATGGTCAAGAGCTAAAGATAAAAACATACGATTTACTATTGCATTTAAAATTTGAAATATTTCTTTTTTTAAACGTCTGACTACTAAACGGAATTTAGCTAAAATTTAGCATGCTGATAGTTTAATTAGCAAGTAAGGCAAAAGTTTTAAAACTTATAAGAAAATAATTTTCATTTCTTAAACATATCTACAAATTTTGTCTTTAAGCTGATAATTAGAAATTACTATGTTTTTTTTATATCCAACCGAAATCTAGTAATTTTTAACATGGCAAAACTACAAAATACCTACTTAAAACTCGTTATTTTATTATCTAAATAAAGTTATAATATCTGTGTTTTAAAAATAATTTACGCAGGCGAAGCCGCGGGTAGAAAGATAATATTCTATATTTAAAGGACGGTAAGTTTGACGACATGTTATCAGGGCTTAATTTTTAAGTTATTACTCAGAACGAGCTTTTAATACTTTAGACTAACAAATATAGAGTATACTGTAGGCGTAATCACTACATCGGAAAATTAATTGGAAACAATAGAGAAGGAAAGAATATAAAAATAAAATAATTAGATTATCTGTTAATTAACTTATTGTAATTGAATTAGAAGTCAGAGAAAAATAATTAAATAAAAAAATCGGCCAAAAGCGAGTCAGATACGCGCACAAATGGTTCCGCGCTGTATCTGTTTTTAAAAACGGCAAACAAAATTGTTGCACAAATAACATTATTTTAATTCTTTATGTTAAATTGAATATGTAACTAGATATTCTGAGAATATATCGAGTGATTACTCGTTGACTTTACCGCGATTTAAATATGGATAGCAACATGTATCGGTCGGGTCGAATATTTCATGCTAACCCTTTAAATATTTACTTTATTGTATATTTTAGTATTCGTCGTTAAGGAGGCAATAGAGAAACATCATCTGTAAAAATTGATATCGCTACCACGGTTCACAAAGACTAACCTTGTGACAGATATATAGACGGACAGATGGACAGCGGAATCTTAATAATAAGGTCCCATTTTTACCTACGGTACCCTAAAAACAAAGTCAACTCAAGGGTGGGAAATAAAAAATAAGCCGGAACGAGGGAGTTTAAATGAAATAAGTGAAAACTGGCATACCTACTATCGTCTTGACTTATTAAAAGTGATGAAAATTTCGACAAGCTTGTCTTTTAAATATACTAGCTGTCCCGGCAAACTTCGTGCTACCCTTTCTTCATATTATCGTAGAGTTTGACAAGAGTTCAGTTCGAAAGCCGGTAAAACCTGGATACACTGGTAACTGTATCATTAAATTACTGTAGTCTGAATTCATTACTTCCTTATCAGGCGATGAGATCGTTACATCCCAATGTCATTAAATTATATAATAATAATTGTTGAATAGTTTTAAAAAAGAAAAACTTATAGAAATTCAGGAAAACTAAGCCTGACCAATTACTGAAACAAACTGACCAATTATGACCAATTAGTGACCAATTATTTTAGACGATTTGCTTGTCAAAACTCCTACTTAGTGGAGCCAGCATCCAGAAGCCGATAATACAGTAATATTAAAATTAATATTAAGAGTATCATCCTCATAACATTAAAAGCTCAGACATAGCTTTTAAGAGTGCAATGCTTAAGTGGACTACAAATTAAACTGGTGACCTTGGTAGAGTTTTATTTATAACTCCATTGATCGTGCAGTTCATTAAGTATAGTTAATAAAGACGAGCTGCGCATGCGCGGCCGCCATATTTACGATATTGTAAACATTGGGCGAGGGATAAAGTGACCATGGGTTTTGACTCCGACTAAATACGTCCCTTCAAGTTTTACGACAACTCATTGTACTAAAAGCGCATCTAGTCGCGTGAAAATAGCTGGAAACTTACATAAATGCAAATAAAACGTTTAAACACAGCAAGAGGCCGACTTCAACTTATTATTTTTTGAAATAAACAACCGGCTTCGCTTTACATTATCATCAGCTTTACAGCATCATCAGGGCTAAAACTTGACCTACTTACTTTTAATAAGTTATTTTACTAAGTTTTAGCCCTGATTATGTAAAAAATAGCGAAACAGGTCGGCTATTTTTCAAAATAATTTTCAATTATAAGTAATTTTTAAAAAAGTACGTGTGATTTCATCTAAAATATCATTATTGTGTAGTTAATGTAAAAAAGTATATATTTTAGCATATAATTCGAGTGTTTTTCAACCTTCACATTGGCGTTAAATTTAATGCGTAAATTTGCCAGTTTTTTTTTACTATTTACACTGTTGAACATCGCCAAAGGACAGCAAAAAAGGGGTAAACAGCAAACTAGTCAAGTCGTAGTTCAATCAAACAACCACCAAGTGACGTAATACTTCATAAAATGAAAATATGTTGTAGTATAAGACAGCGAAAAAGCATACATATATTTTCTATTATTTTTATAACTTTTCTCGATACCTCTCACCAATAATTTTGAACGCAAAAATAATTTTCACAGTGTAACCGGGCGCTCCATTACCTGTAACAAAAAGATTTTATTAGTAAGTTATAACACAGTTTTGTTTCAAAAAATACTTTATTTTAATTGTTTCATTTTGACTACATTATTTAGAGAGTACGGCTTAAAATTTAAAAGTCGGACACTAAACTAAAACGTCATGTCAAAAATATTTATCATCTAAATTTTTATCTCTTTTCAGGACACAAAAAGATTTTTTAAGCCGACTAGTTTGGTCTTGTGAAAGAGATTAGCAGCATAATCAACTACATACAAAACTAAATAGCTCTTTTAAATCAGTAGTACTTGGGCGACCGAGTTGAACCCAGTATAGTTCTTTTTTGTTTCGGAGTTTTTGGCAAAGCAATAAAGAAATTTTTAACAACTTTAATATAATCAAAATCGCCCAATCGAAAATCGATTCTGTCTTAGATAAAACTGTAGTTTTCGTTAGACACAAGACCTATCTAAATTAATTTTTGACCCTCCAAAACCCTTAGGTATCAAATTTCAACGAAATTCTTAGATCCGTTTCCAAGATAGCCATTTTATAAATAAATATACAAAAATTGATCGTTTAAAAGTTATATGAGATAAGTTGGTCACCCGAATGGGTTTCACCGAGCATCCCACACGCCATCTTTCAATTCGCAGCTTCAATAATCGTTTGGTTTCTTTTAGCGCATCTATCATCATAAACTAGTTTGCTCTATCCTGAAGTGATGTCCACTATGTGCGGGTTTTATACCTAATCTGAATAATCCGACGGTCTCATACTAATGGTCGTGATACGTGAACACAAATCGGCGAGCTTCCAGATTGGAATTGGGAAATTATGTGAGGAACATCACGTAGACGCTTCAAAAAGAATCACCTATTGTACATAAGACATAGTTCGCAAAAAATTGTGTTCTATTCTATTTTTTAGTAGTCGAGAAGCAATTTTGTCAAAAAAAAAATTAATGTTCAGAAATGTCCACTCTTCTGCAGTTTTAAATTATTCGTCACTAAATAGGATTGTTTTTTATTTTTCTGACATCTGTCAGTCGTAGTTAATATCTGTCAAAATGTCTATGGGTTGACAATTATTACAATAAATTTATTTTTTTTTCAGTGCTACTTTAACTGGAGATTTTAGTAATCTCCAATTATCTAATCAAGTGAGTAAGACTAACATCGAAGTGTACGAAATATTAAAATATTATGTCTATCAATTTTTAGAATCGGCTATTTCATTTTTCACAAAGCTGGCTTGTTTTGACTTTCTCAACTACACAAAATTGGTCAGTATAGACGAGACAATACTGCGCTAAATTTTGATGAACTGTCAAAATGTGATATTTATTATAATAAATGAACTTATCTTAGATATTAACATTAACAACATTAAGTTGCGACAGTCTGAATTTTAAGAATAAAAATACATAATAAAAAATTAATATAGGTACCTATGTTTTGGTATGCATGTAGAAAAATGTTTGTTTCAGGTTTCAGTTTGGTTTTGGTTAATTTTCCATAAGAGTTAATTAAAATCGGAGTTTTGTAATTAAAAGCGTGTCTTATACATAGGTAACGTGACATTGGCAGAGTATATTGTGCCTGACACAATGAAGGGCCACTCAACCAAAAATTGAGTTAAAAATCTTAGATCCATAGATAATTTAGATAGAACGGTTTTGTATTTCACAAGCGACATCTGTCAGAAGATCCTAGTAGCAGAGATGTTAGTTTCATTTAATTATCTAAATAAAATTAACGGATACACGCAACCATTATTTCGCACCACTAGCTCGCGTAGTTCTGGTTATTTTACAACATACATTACATTTTGTTTGTTTTTAGAATCCGCTCGTAAAATAATGAAACCGTTTAACCGAAAATTTAATATTATTGCTATGTAGGTTATAAAAATGTATTTTCTAATAATCGTACCTTCAAGACTAGTTTTAACGGGATAGGGAAAACATATGTGCACAGATTTCGCTTTTTAAAATTTGAACACTTTATACATTATTATACCTACTTTAATACGATATATTTTTATAATTATATATATTTTTGTTACTATTACCACTACAAATACTAGTTTTCTATGGGATTGGAAAGCAAAGAATAGTATATCACCTGTGAAATGTCGCCAACTAAAGTCTGGGGTGTTAATTAAGCGTGAATAAGCTTACTAGTTACCCTACCTTTCAGAAAGTACCTCGACAATAACTAACACTAATAATGAATTCGGGCATGTCATCACAAAACTATTCTTGATTTTTAACGACAAACAGATCGAAATTTACCTCATCATCACATTTTTCAGGGATCAGTCCCAATTGCTTTTCGTACCTGACCGAGGGAATCCAAAATGGACTTTCCTACTTTAACTTTTTTTTTGAGATAAGGATCTCTCTCTTTTATAGGACAAGACAGTGAACAAGCATACGGGTATCCTGATGGTAAAAAACAATCGTGACGTGACGTTGTAGGCACAAATAATAAAGTAATATGTACTAGTAGTTGTAGGTGCGTCGCTGTCCTGTGGTCTGTTAGACTTTATGTGCAAGTCAACCGGCTATAATGTTATAGTGGCAGCAGGAATAGTTAAGGCGGAGGATCCCTACCCAAATGAGTTACTGCACAACACTTATCACCAGTAAAATGATTTTTACTGGTGTCTATTTTTTGGAGCTGATAGACACGAACGAAATCTCTTCTTCCGAACTGCTTAGTAGAAAACAGCTAACCTACATTAACATAAGGAACCCGGGAACAATAGGACAATGGTAATACACGTATTACACGAGTTTCATTTTTTTGAAAAATGGCTCTCATTAGTATTATTCAAAGAAAGCGCAAGATTTCATTAAAAACACTGTTGGAGTTTTGTATGAATGAAATTCTAGAAAATCTATTTTTTAATTTTGGAAAAAAGTTTTTGTGCCCTCAAATGAGTTCTGCGGTAGAAGCTACACATGTTTAAAATTTTGTCTAATTTGTTTAGTTCGTTGATTTAGCCGTAGTAATAATATACAATATTAAGTTACGTTTTTTTTTTAATCATAAATTTATATCCCGTTTTTCGCAGTCGGATTTGTTACAACTTGCTGCATATTGCTTCAACAGTAAAATCAATAACACTGTTAAATAGGCAATTAAAAAATGAAAGTAAACTAATTATTGTATAATAAAGGAAGCTTATCAACAATGGTGGCGGAACGATTAGAAAGCGAATACCCGAGCGTTTCGCGATCGATTTGTTTGACCAAGATCTCGTAACTGTCGCTTTATTAAGTTTTTTATGGAAAGTACAGATAAAAGTTTTTATGGCCAGTAACAACTAACGTTAATAGCTAGTAACAACTTAAGTTAACTATCTAGATTTTAATTAGTGTGGACGTATTCTGTTCGTAAAACTGATCCTTAGCAAATAAATAAATTTTAATTTTAGACAATTGTACTAGTTTTGACAATCATTTTTTTCACGCTGATTTATTTTTAAATATCTAATTTATTTTCGATTTTTTTGTTTCTTTATTTTCTTTAAAATACAAAACTGTTATATGTTGTATATGTTTGCTTAATAAAGTGTTTTAAAATTCGAAATCGCCTCAACAAATCTTAAATTGTGTTACTATTATCAACGATATAAAGAACATAAAACAATGGACCTAAGTGATCACCCTGCGGCACTCCCTAGCCCATCACGCTCTATCTATTGTTGCTAGAACGAGACAAAAATAGACAATGCATAGGTGGGAACGGGTATTATGTAAACCAAGACGTAACATTATAAGTCACGGCCGGTTCAATTTACGCGCACTTCGTATAATTTGAATACTTACGTTAGTTTCAAATATTTTTTTATAGAATCAGATGATATACGATTGGTGATTGGTCAAAACTGGAAACTTTACATAATATCAACCAATAAAATTACTAATTAGGAAAACTACTTTTAAATTCTAGTCGATACCAATCATTTTCTTGTACGCAAGCAAGTTATTAAATGAAAATCGTTCGTGTTTATGGTAACATTTACATTTTGAGCATCTATACAAATAAACAAAATTCGGTGTGTCTATATGTAATATTAATTAAAATAACTGTTTTTACTAAATGCATAATATGTATGTTTATAAGGTACCTACATATACCAAAACAGCATTTTTTGAATTTTTGTCCGTCTGTTTGTACCCGCTAATCTCTGAAACGGTTAAACTAATTTTGATGCAATTTTCACTGTCGGATATTTGATGTAATAGGGAATGGTTTAGTTTATTTTTATTTTAGAATTTCAAGTTACAAGTGTATAAAATAGAATAATTAATTAAAAACGCATACGAAGTCCCGGGCACAGCTAGTGCCAAGTAAAAAACGCACAAAATTACCAAATTAAAAAAAAGCTCGTATACAAAATATAGACTAACCGCTTTACTACTTTAGGTAATCTGTCAGTGTGTCTGTCATCACTCGTCACATGTCGGACAAACCATACTTGCGCTCCAGTAAAATATCATTTGCGTTACACAGTCCCCAAGTAAAAAATATCATGCGCATGTCGAAATGACACTTTGGAACAGTAAACATGCGGCCGAGCGGAACATTTTGGGTGGAGACTATATTTACTGGAAGAATGCAGTGTGTTTATTATCAGACTAAGTATGTTTTATTAACATTATTGTTATTATTATTAGAACACAACAGTTTCACTCAAAAGAACTACTTCAATAGATCAGTGTGAACTCCCATTTTTTAAATAAATGATATGATTGTTTAACTGTTTAGCAAGTAACGATAAAACTCCACATTCTTAACGCAAAGACCAAGGCATGGCCACTTCATCTTGACTGTTTGCTACAAAAAAGTTTTTTAAAATTTTAAGGGCCTCTTAAAATTGTATTAGACGGTAACGAAACAAAAAGAGATGAAAGAATTCCTAGTGTTAAGAAAAGTGTGATAAGAAAAAAACCGGCGCCCAATAAACACTAAAGCTATTTCGATAGGAAAGTCTGTTACAAAACTTACGCATTGAGCCAAACACCCAGGCCACAGGATAGCGACACATCTATGCCTTAGATGTCTGTAATAATTATGTTCTTGATAATGATGATGATAGCCTTGTGATCATTGTCTAATGTCATAAAAAACTGTAATGAATCTGGGACTTGAATCTTGGATGTTAGGCCTTGGATGCGAAGTAAAACTTTGAAATACTTTTCCCTCCAAACGGTACTAAGATCTCGAATACCTACACGCACATACATATAAGAGTAGATATACACACAGACGTGTATACACGCACTCTCCCACACACACTCAGTCATATTTATCTACATGAACATTCACGCGTATACACACACTTATAGTACACGAATTCACATGGATTACAAAAGCCTGAAGCAGTATTATAAGGTCTGCGTGGGTACCCTGGAGGCCTGAAATACAGGAATATCCTTGTTTAGGCTCCAGTCCTTCCAAATATTATATGTACTTCTAAGGTACCCACATAAACTGATTTTAAACTTATTGTTATCCTTAAGATTTAAATTAGTTATAAGTTATAAGTTTAGTCATCAATTTGAGTATTTTTCTTTAGTTTGATTTGGAATAGGTAGTTAGAGCATGTAATATTATAAAGCTGAAGAGTTAGTTTGTTAGTTAGTTAGTAAGTTTGTTTATTTGTTTGTTTGTTTGAACGCGCTAATCTCAGGAACTACTGGTTTGAATTAAAAAATTCTTTTTGTGTTGAATAGACTATTTATCGAGGAAGGCTTTAGGCTATATAACATCACGCTGCAATTATTAGGAGCGAAGAAATAATGGAAAATGTGAAAAAAA
>DVZL01001375.1:0-17992 GCA_018236625.1 Lasaia peninsularis
TTATTATTAATTTTGTTATTTTTTCGTTATCATTTTGTTACTGTTGTTAGTTTTGTTAATTATTGCCTTAATTTTATAGTTTTTGTTATTTGTTATTGTGTATTTGTGTATAATGAAGTGAATGAATAATAATAATATCATTATTATTTCTATTTCTATTCGTATTTTTTTCTACGGATGCTTACAAAAATTTCTTTACTAATAATTTATTAAATATTTAAAAAAATAAATACCTTTTTCCTTTGACCCAAATGTTGGGAACTTTTGAACGTTTGTTTACATAATTTATACCTCCTCGTGACGGATAGTATAGTTCCTAATACTTAGTATCTTAACAGAAAAAAATCGAATGTCGATTTTCAAGGATCACTGAATCGATCCAGTGCTATGCATCGATATAAAAACCGATCTTTTTGGGATCGATAACTCGATTTTTCGATTAATCGATCTCAGATCGCCATCCTTAGACGTATCTAGAACCAATGTTAAAACATCTCGTAGGGCCGCCTATGTCACTTTCATAATGCTGGTTTGTTTTGACGTTGTCCAGTTTAAAAGGAGTGAGCAATACTAACTACTAAATATTTATATACCTAGATCGTTGTTAAGAGTGAAATCTTTTAAATGTAACTTTTAGCTTCATGCCTAATAACGACCTGTTCGCAATAATGTCCGCATAAACAGCTCAATTCTCATAGGACCAGCTATCTTACTCTCGCAATTTGCGGCCAACAACTATCATACATGCAAAGTCACTTATTAATTAAGAAGCATGGATTTGTAAAAATAATCAGAGCATTTATTTTAATCTAAAATATTTGGTCTGTTCCCAGTACCTTTACCGAGTAGTCTTACCAGTATACTACTGGGAATTTCCTTTCCAATAGACTTATAGCAACAATTCGAGGATGTAATATTTTTCCCTGTAGAACTACTGTATATATAACAATAAAAAATAGACTTCGCAATTTATAGACAAAACAAAAATAAAAATTATTTAGTATTTTTTTATTGTAAAATTAAAAAGAAAATGTTATACCAACGAAGCATATCTGAAAATGACTAGATAATTATTAGTATAATATATACGAGTAATTTGGCTGTGGAATGTCAACCTAGGTCTCCCCGCCGGGTAGCGGTTACATTAAGCCATCCACATTTGTATTGTATACTAGCTGGGCCCGCGACTTCATCCGCGTTTTTTTTAATTATTTATAAAAACTCAGTTTCTAAAATAAAAGGAGTATATAGGAGGAGACACTGCAATTCTATTTATTTGTATAGATCTCTTGTTAATCTTCTCTCAGTCAGTCTCATCGGAGCTGATTTTATTCTTTTTATGTTCAATAGAAATGCTCTACAAATTGTTTCGTATTTTTTTTATTTTGTAGTTTAAAAATTATAAACATAACGAGCTGTTGTTGTGAAATATCCATTTACTATAATAACTCGATAACCAGAATCTAGGGAAACGTTTAGGGAAGATATAGGTCACCTTAACTGGCTTTTCTATTAGTATATCAGAAAAAGAAAGTAAGTAGAAACAGAAGTAGTAGGTATATTACACTCTCTAGGGCAGTAAAATAACAAAGTCCTAAGACTTCACACTTCACATGCAGTCCTAAGACGTCCTAAGAATCACATGTGATTGACACCACCCAAGGGCTTTTGTAGCTAGTAGGGAGTAATAAGGACCTGCTTATCGAATATAAGAGGTGTGTTTTTTTAATTACTAATCGCCCTAGGGCTTATCTACACTAAAGCGCTTATTGGTTACCTACAAGCCCCATTTGGTGTTATTAAGGATCTACTTATCGAATTTGAGAGATGTACCTAAGTGTTTTTTTAAATTACTTACCACCTTAGGGTTTTTATAGCTACATTATTCCCTAGAGCGCTAATTAGTTACCTACAAGTTCCATTTGGGGGTGATAAGTGTCGAGCATGAAAGATGTAAAATATATTTTTTAGTAAATCCGATATACTTACCTAAAAGATATATAAAAAGCCGTAGGTTCCTTTCCAGAACCGCTTCGTTGGTGAGACATTTTAATTTTCTTTTGTTTGTTTTTTCAGAAAAAAAATACGTGTTAATTTTTATTTTTGTTGTGTCTATAAATTGCGAGGTCTATCTATTATTATTATATTTACAGTCGTTACTACTAGGAAAAATATTACATCCTCGAATTGTTGCTATAAGTCTATTGGGAAGGAAATTCCGAGTAGTATTACTGGTAAGACTACTCGGTAAAGGTACTGGGAACAGACCAAATATTTGTTGTCCTCATTCACAATTTGCTTGGTTTTTAAAATGAAAATATAAAAACAATGAAAAATTAATTTAAAAATAAATATCACACGAAATAAATATCCGCGAAGGTGTAGGCAGAGATACATTCTTATGCATACCCGATTAGTCGATGATATTTGGTAAGTCCGTGGCCCTATGAAGCAGAAATCAAATCCCGGGCAATGTTCTATTTTTCAGATCAACAAGTTGCCCTTCATGACAATCGAACCCGGGACCTCGTGCAACAAAGTCGGACACAATCGGTGTCCTCGCTTGATTAAAGAGGCGATGAATTAATTTTAATTTTAGTTTTCGTCATAACTCACTTAGCTTTGATGCCAACGCAGGGTAGACTATGAAGTGGCAAGATCATGGTCCGCTCTATACTCTGTATGCACAACTTATACGTAGCCAGTTAGGTTTCATAAAATAAAAATAACATGATTGATTAGCAATTTCTTTATTTTAATTTAATAACTTTAGAAATTGTTCAGAAAGAAGACAATGTTTCAGCATCATTATTAATATTATGATATGAACAATAATAATTACTGCTATTATTTTATTACTATATTATAATAATGAAGATAACGTACTATAATTCTATACGCTACAATACTTAAATAATTTACAATGTCATTTGCTATACTGCCAACGTCAACAAAACATTACACACGAGAGATCACACATTACGTAGG
This sequence comes from Lasaia peninsularis, assembly GCA_018236625.1. Taxonomy (NCBI): domain Eukaryota; kingdom Metazoa; phylum Arthropoda; class Insecta; order Lepidoptera; family Riodinidae; genus Lasaia; species Lasaia peninsularis. The sequence continues at coordinate 2,989 of DVZL01001375.1, forward strand.
ATACCGAGACTATTTTAAAAGACTATACTTCAATCGCATATAAGACATTTTTTTACGCAATTCAAATTAAATAGACTTAATAAATTTTAGTCCAAACCAAAATTCAAAATTTTAATCAAATACTTTCAATCAAGCGAGATGGGAAAAATTAACGACGGCATATTTTTTTGGAACTTATGTAGGGCTGTCAATTAATAATGATAAAATACATAAGATTTTTAAATACAGAATTATCGTTAAATACCCGCCTTGAGTATGTATCGAGAGAGAATACAAGCTAAATGTAAGCTAAAGTTATGACTTTACAATAATGAGAAAGATGTAGTAAATTGTATTGATTACCTGTAGATATTTTGTTGACACTGTCGGCAGCGTTAGAGTAGTGCAAATTGTATATAATGTTTCTGATCCGAATCAGAAGAGAAATTGCATATTCTCGGAATTTAAGACCTTATCATTCATAATTAAATTTATACTAAATGTTCTAGGTCTTCATCTTCCTAACTTTTTACATACATCGGGTTGACTGTTTGGGTTTCTGGTTACTAACCAAGTATTTCTCAGATTCATCATAATAGCCTGCGATCAATTATTTTTTATCCCCTTTATGTGAGCGTAATGGCGCCAAATTATTTTTATTCTTATAAGGGACAACTCTCACGTCTCTTACTCTCATCATCATCTCTCCCTATTTAAACTTTAGGTTATTATTTTGATATTAATCAACAGTGGTTACGTAGACAACGCAGAAGGTGTTCAAATTAGCATGAGAATTAAATAAAAAATCTACCTAAATATTAATCTACGATTGGGCGATGAGCGAAAAGTGAAAGAAAATTTTTAAGCCCGGCTTATATAGTTTAAAATTACCTCCTCCAAGCAAAAAACAAATAATTTCTTTATTTTATAAGAAGGTATATTATAGATGGCGACACGGTAACGCTTCGACCACGGTGTAAAAAACATGAGGCCAATCAATAACGGAAATCGATGTCAAGTGATTTTGAGAAATAAATATATATGTATAAGTAACAGAATATTTACAGAAGGTTGACAAAATTATTGAATGTTATGAAAAAGATCACTCATTAGTCATAATTGAAGTAACTCAATTAGTAATTAGTAGTAGATAATTACATAGTTTTCAAAGTTATTTGGTAAATGGTTTCTTAGGTATAATAAAACTGGATATATACCTATTATTTGTAAGCCTAATAAAATATTCTCGGTATTGGTTTAACAATAACAAATTTATATATATAGATACTCTTCAAAAAGCAAAGCTTAAACAGTAAAACATACAATTTATAGTGGAAACTGAAATTTACTTTTTAAATATATTCTCAGGCTATAGAAAGGTCGACAACCGAATTATTACATTTTTTTAAATTTCATCGATGTACTTTACAGGTGTTTTTTTGTAAGACATTTACGAATCAAGATTCTCAAAGGCTTTCTTCTTTTACTAAAAGTTGGGTCAAACCGTCCTATTGCCAGTCCTCAAGGAAATAGATAATATTTGACAACTGTTTTACAGCCTAAAGAATCTCGTTTTATTGACTAATACATACTAACGTTTATTAATTAGCCTATTTTCTTAGAATGTACAACATCGATATGTATAGGGTTTGTAGTATTAAAAACAGAAAAAGTTCTCACTGGTACAGTGGTTACTGAATTTTTTTTTGTTTTAACCTTACAAATGGTTTTATTAATTTTATTTTTCTAATTTCGGATACTTCGGTTTTATTTCTAATTATATTTCGTATAATCCTTTTTTACCATAATTTGGTATATATTTACAATCACAATATGTTTATATACACATGGATGCAAGGAGTTTGGTTCCTTATAATGTACATTTTTTATATTATATTCGCTAATCGAAAGGATAAAAAATAAAACAAAAATATAAAGAGGAATAAAAGCAAATTTATTGCTAAATTAAATAAAACTATACCCAAGTCATACAGTATTTGTTTGGATTTGTACGTTAAAAATCTTCACCAGTTTTTTACCAGACATAAAAAACAAGTGGCATTGCAATCGTGAAGAAAATTTTCTCACACAAGGTGCTGATAAATGTAAAACAATATATAAAAATACATTAAAATAAAACTTTCATAAATTAAACCAATTAAAATATTTGAAACCTCAGCAGGTTCATATAAACATAATAATACTTTTTAACTGGGGTTCAGCATAGACCATAGCTTAATTTACATATGATTGCACTTTCCATTTATAACAATAAATGAACCTCCCTACCCCTAACAGCTACTTACGGCAACAATATATCTTATAAAATACAGTTCTTTTAGCCTTCGTACATATATACAGGACCGTGGCTTTCAAGCGTAAAACGATACATATATTTGGTATGTTTATTTACATATTTAAAATAAGTAGACAATTAAATACCTATTTGTACCGTCTCAAGGTACATCTCGTATATAAAACGTTAAAGCAAAATGCAACTTTTTGTAACGTAAGTTTCACCCACTTGGACTCGTCCCGCAGGACTCTTAAAACTATTTACAGTCTTTGGCCTTACAATCGAATTTAAACAAAACACGTCTACCTATAAATATTTGCACTGAGCTTCGCTACACTGGGCAGTCTGGAGCATCCATCACATGGATGCCACGTTTAGCTAGTCAATAAATAATAGTCCATCATGATATGGTTTATCGAACACCACTGGCACTAATAGCGTACTGGCCGTTACAGTTCAACGAAAGAGATTTAATACTCCCACCGATCGTCGTCTTGCTCAGTTTTAATTTTGTCCTCCGACAGGACGTCAGGGGTGTGAGGAGTGTGAGGCGTGTGGGGTGTGTGCGGGGTGTGGGGGGTGTGGGGCGTGTGGGGAGTGTGGGGCGTATGGGGGGTGTGAGGCGCCGGCGCGTGAGCGGGAGACGACGGAGAAGCCTCGCGAGGTACTGGCGATGGCTCAATGCGCACTGTCTCCTCAGCCTCTCGCCGGAAATCATCTCCACGCATGACACACACACCGTTGATAATCACTTCGTCGGGGTTCCTAGGTTTTTCATCCTGCCAGTCAGGGTTCACCCACTGGGGCGCCGCCGGTTTCCTCCGGCTTGAGCGGCCCGCGGGCGTCGATGCCGCTTTCGGCTCAGTCTTCGATTCATCGTCCAGCGAGTCCTCCGAACCAAGATTACTTTCGACGTCATCGTCTTCAAAATCATCTACTTCTGGCTCACGTTTTAGCGGCATAGAGAGGTCGAGTCCACCTGAAGGGTCTTTAGCTTGATCATCAGGTGGCAAAAGTCCTCGTCCAATTAATGCGGCAAAGTTAGAATTCGCTGCAAAGTAAGGAGGGTATGGAAGTGGGACACCTGCCAATCCCATTCTTTCTTTTTGAAGCTCTAACAACCTCTGATTTAGCAGAAGTCGAAATTGTACAGGGTCAAACGGTGCTGATGATTGATCTCGCGCTGGTGGTTCAGCTGGAAGGCCATGTGGAGCTTGTTGTTTTAACCGCATGCGATGGTTATGGAACCAGTTAGTTATCGTTCTTGTGGAGAGGCCTAATTCTGCGGCTAGAAATTCAATGGTGGGCATGTTTGGGTATGGATCAAGAGCAAAGGCAAGCCTTAAAGCTTCCTTTTGCTCCTCGGAAAATAATACACGTTGTTTTTTCGCTGATGGTGCACCTGATGTGGGTCCAGGAGAGCTGGAATGGTAGAACTCTGACGTATCATTGGATGATGTATCAGAAGAATTATCTTGTCCCGGCCCACTAGATCGTCTTCTTTTATTAGCCTCACGCCTTTCATTCTTTAAAGCTTGGAGACGATCTATATTGTGCGCATCACTAAGCCATAATTGCATTCTAATAAAAGGTTCTCGACCTTTGATGCTAAGCATATGCCAAGGTTTCGGTTTCGACAAAAGTTCGCTGACTGATCCTTGTGATAATCCTAGAACAGCTTCCCCAAAAATTTTTTGACCGATATTATTTGCTAATAGGGCTTCCTTAATTTTGGTAGTGATTGTTTGAGTGTCTAGGTCTTGTGTGAGTGCGGCCATCTCGTAAACGCTTGGGGACATATGCTGTGGAAGACGCGCAGGTGGCTGGGGAGGCGGCGGTTTACGTTCCTTATCGAGATGTAATAAATGTGGAGGGGGAAAGCCGGGCGGCGTAAGGAGAAGTGGTGCAGGCGCTAGGTGCGCTAAATGCGCTCCACCCAGCATTTGCTCTTGCTGCATCTTGCTCAGCAACGAGCTCGCGTCGGAGATCATTTTTTGCGTAGGTGGCATCGGTTTGTTCATGTTAGGGGCGCAAGCTGAAAATAAATGGTAAAATTAATTATTATTGTAGTGGTAAAGCAATTATTCTTAAAACTAAAAACTTTGAAATATTTTTTATGGGATAAGTCAGCGAACGAGCACTTAGCTCTCTGGATGGTAAGAGATAACCGTGGCATATAGAAACCGTAGATGCTGTAGGTGCATCACTGTTCTGTAGCCGGGGTGTTAGGCCTGATGTGCAAGTCTGTCAACTACCCTGCCCTCCGAACCAGCATACGACAATGTCATTAAGGCGGCAGGAATTTTTACCTGGGCGAGTTACTACATAGCACTCTACCACCACTAGTCACGTTGAGAGTGACTTAACCAGTCAGTTAAAAAGCAAATCAAGCTGATTTTCGACTGGTGTATTTATTCTATAATATCTATTTATAATAAAGTTTTTATTATGAGTTAATTATAAATAAATTCTTTTAACTTTGGACAGCCCTATAGATTAGAGGATCTAAATGATGATAGCTATTTGCGAGTAGTTGTTCTAATGCCAATAGCTAGGGACCACGACTCGAATACTAATCTTGACTTTCATCACAGATTCTCACTTTAATACAAGATTTTCCTTATTTTCTTTGTATAATAAAAAAGAGTGTATGGCATATGAAGATAACTGGAATATATTTTTGAGATTTTCTAAACCCTATTTTTTGTGTTGTAGTTTTTGTTTTTGGGGTTCTGTACCCAAAGGGTAAAAAACGGAACCCCATTTCTAATACTCCGTTGTCCGCGCTGTTTGTTTGTCTGTCACCAGGCTGTATCTCATGAACTGTAATAGCTAGAAAGTTGAAATTTTCACAGATAAAATGTATTTCTATTCGTACTGTAACAAAAAATGTTAAAAATATAATAAATTAAATATTTAAAGGGGGTTCTTATACAATGACTACAACGTAATTTTTTTGTCATTTTCATAGAATATGGTGAGGACACCTTTGCGGGTCGACTCGAGTCACACTCGCCTGTTTATTCATTAGTTAGGTCACATTCTATATTCTAGGCCTCGTTATATCAAAATCAGTTAAGTAAAAGCGACGATTAAAATAAAGAACTGTAGAGGGCAACTTGGCTAGTATTTAAAACTGATTTAAAATACATTTTCTATACTTACGAGGTGCTCCGCTATAGTTGCCAGTCCGCATCAGTTTTTCTGGTGCAATTTTGTATTGTGATGCCACCAGTTTATGTACAGCATTATCGTCTTCCAAAAACATTTTCATTCTAATGAACGGTTCACGGCCTTTTTGTGTCAGCATATGCCAGGGTTTGGGTCGAGCAAGCAAGTCACTAACCGATCCTTGCGATAAACCAAGCACAGATTCTCCAAATAATCTTTGACTAATTGAATATTGACTCAAAGCTTCTTTTACTCTTTTCACAATATCTTCAGTGTTTAAATTATTGAAGAGATCGAATTGCTGTTGTGTAATTGGAGGAAGAACTGCTTTCATGGATCTCTGTGGTGGGGCATGATGAGGAGGATTCGGTGGTTGTGATATGAGGCTATTTGTTATTGATGCCATTCGTTGCAGTGGGCTTGCTGCAGTTGAACTATTAAAATCATCATTTGGAGTGATCGCAGGTGGAAGAATTGCATTGCCGAGTGGACTTGACGCAGAAGATCCTGTTGATTGCTGTCCTGGTTCCAATTTAGGTCTAACTAAAGAAAATGCACTTCCCGCATGTCTTAACGCCTCCTCGGCATCCATTGGTCTATCCTTATCACTATCAGTCATTCCATTTATTTTGGTATTTTTTTCTTTGGGAAGAGAGAGATCTTGAACTGCACCAGAACCGTTCATGTGCTGATTTTGAGCTTGCATTGCTTGTTGTTGGAGTGCCAATAAATTTGGGAAGGGTGGCATTCCAGGTAGGTTATGAAGATTTTGAATATTTCCACCGGGTTGTATTTTGGCAAGTTCCCTGTGGTAAGCTTCTAACGCCATCCGTATGTCTTCAGGCGGTCGCTCCATGTGTGGGGGCATTCCACCACTAAAAAAAGGAGGAAACATACTATATGTTAGTTTAAGACGTGCTGTTCTCGTTTATAAAACATCTTTATAATTTTCAAGTGATAGTAGCTCTAAAATTTTTCATGACGATAGAAATAATGAAAAATAGTATTTGCACACCGACATTGATTATGCTGTTATTCATTAATTTAATGTGTATATCACTTGATTTTTCTCTACCGCAAAATTCAAATAATTTGTATCTGTTTTGTGTGTCAATTGGTGCTATTACACTTAGCGTAATTGTAATTACTATCCAGACATTTAAATCTGGTTGTAGCGTGCTAACCTTGATGAGAAAGATTATAACATACATACATAGTAACATTCTTGGTATTAATGATTTACTATAAACAGTGATCTCTTATCAACTATTGAACCATCTACTCATTCAAAATTTTCAGCTATAAAAGTCGTTGATGATGAGACGTACCCAGGAAATCCATCACGGTTGTGGCGCATATCGTCAACCCTCCTCGTCATGATTTTCGCAAGCTCCTCTTGATATATACGAACAACTTTTTCTTGAGGAATGTCATCGTTTTCGTATTTCTTTAGTCTTCTATTTTGACTTGAATCCTGAAATATGAATTAAATACTTATATACAGATGTTTTTTTTCATAGTATAAGACAGAGAACAGGTACACGGGTCTCCTGATAGTAAGAAACAACCGTGGCCTATAGACACCATAGATGTTGTAGGTGTGCCGCTGCCCTGTGGTCGGGCTGTTAGACCTTATCTTTATTTAGTTAATTTGTACTATCGTATTAATTGGTAGCCATTTAATATATCCGCCTTGGTTTCTTAGTTCTACAATTATAAAAATACGTGGGATATGAATGTAATGATTACACAGAATCTTAAAGTTTTTTTGGCCAAGAACCTCTCAAGAAACTCAAGCCTCCTCCTTCGGTAATATCGGATAATAGGCGTGAAGGTACTACTACTAAATATAGTACCTACAGGCTAAAGTGTAAAATATAACCTTCAAATCTTAAATTTGAAGTATCTGTTTGTTTGGTGAAATATTGTAAAATAGCTGATTTTTTATGTTTAATTGCTTTGTTACTGAGACGAACATTTAAAAATTATTTTTTGAATTCTTTATTTGTCTGTTTTCATGTTTTTACTAAACTAAAAGTTGAGTTTTCTATTTAAAAAGTATGCTACTTTTTAATGGCAATATCAATCCTAAAATCTATGAAACAAAATCGGTCAAATATTTTTAACCGATAATTTTCACTCGAAGTTCATATATTGAAGTACATAGTTCATATATTATAATTACCTTAGAGAACGGAGACGGACACTGCGTTCGTGGTGAACTCGAGTCTTCGTTACTCCTGGAGTCATCATTATTGCTCTGTCCAGTCGGCGTTTTCATCATGTGTGAGGCTTCCGTCAGCATGTGCGACAATCGCTCATCGCCTTCACCTTCTGGCCTCCCAAAACCTGACCCAGGATTGCCATCCTTCGATCCAACTGAAATTATTACAATTTTTCTGTTAGGAAACTACCCTTTTATTTAACGTATCCACGTTAGAATTTAAATTAAAAATATCAAGGAATATTCTCAACTACAACAAAATATTTAGTGACCAATATTTTACTACCAAATTATATTTAATAATTTACTAACTAATTAAAAAACTTGGTAAAAAAAGAAAATTGGGCACACGTCATACTTTTTGTCGTAATATAGAAAAGTATAAGTGAAAGTTCTCATGTAGTAAAAAAATATGTGGACTTCTTTAGAAATTAATGTACTTATTTTATTGTGAAAACAATTGCAGCCAATTAAGTGAACATATAGGTAGATTGCCTCGTTACAACGTAGCTGTATCTGCCAAGCAATAAATAAACAGTTTATATTTGGTACAATTGGAATTAGGTAGGTCATTAAAGCTGAGAAGTGCAACGAATGGGGCATTAAAGATAATCACTGAATGGGGCCGGACTCATCGCTGAAGTCAGTAATCCTAAAACTGCGCCCGCGCATCCATAAACAAGCGGAGTTACGCGCGAAAACCAACCGCCATATTGTAGCTATTCATTCTGTCAACATATTGTCTGCGGTTTCACAATGAAAAGACACTATTTAGATGCTGATGTATGCACCGCATTTGTCTAATTAATATGTGCAATTAATTTATATGAGTAAAGATGTTGTTTTGAATTTAATTGTCTATCTTCTTTAAATAGATTTAAGTGTCTCTTATTATTCACTTCATGGGTTTGCATAGTTGGTACTGATTTATTGTTATTGAGGCAGTAGTTTAGACCCAGCTACACCTAAAATTATTTGAAATAGTAAATAAAACGGTGGATATCTCTATTGCAAACAAGTAATCCAATTTAAAAAATGTTTAATTACAGTAAAATACATATTGAATTTTAATTTATAGCTCTAATTATCTATTATTATCTTAATGAAATTATATAATAATTATCATTGAATAAAATAAATAAAATTTTGGAATTCTGTTGTTGACCGAAGAACTGTTAAATATTTGGAAAATATTTCATTATTTATTGTTTCGTTACTGATAGTTTTAAATAACACGAGTCATATTGATTGTTTTTTTAATAATTTTAGGACATAATTTTTTTTAATATTTCAAATTAACACATCAATCATCTCAAATTATTATAAATTTAATAATAGTTTATATCAATATCGAATTTGATTAAGAAAACATGAGTCCAAAGAATTAAGTGAGATTAAATACCGCTTGCCAAAAGATATGATGAATATCTCTATAATATGTGGAATTGCCCTTATTATTATTGTATATATGCCAATTAGGGTGAGGATTTTAAATAGAAAGAAAGTGGATTAAAGTTGGTTACTTCAATATCTTCAAAAAGTAATAATTTTGTTAACGACAAAATCTAAATATTTTTATCAATCTTTGTGAAAGTCAGAATTGTGTTGGAAAATTGCTTGTTTCGTTTGCGTAACCGACCATTGAAACTCGGATGATTGAAGCTTATTACAGGCGACACCAGTCGTGAGAGAATAGCGAATAATGGAAGAGCCAGTGTCCCATCATTTGCTTTCGCTTTTTCCGTAACTTTGACACGCGACAACTGTCGGAACATATACGTTTATTTCTCGTTATTTACTCTGTGGTTTTTAACGACTCCGAGTAGACAGCCTTTCAAGATGTATCGTATTAATTTTCGGAACACAAGGACTTAATTGCATTCTTAAATTTTATTTTAAAACCGACAGTATGTTCAGCGATTCCTCGAGTGGTTGTCGTTTATTTTGGTGCATCTGTTTTAAACGAATTTGCGCTTTGAAATATAACACTTAAACTTTATATTCAAACGCAATGCACTCCAAATCGGGTGCACACAGTGTTTTTATTGGGACGTAAACTGCGTTTTATTTATCGAAACGTAAAACCGTCAATTTGGATTAATACTGGAAAATTCTTTGTAAATTATCACATGTTAACATGTAATTGTTTATTATTATTATTCATACAGATATAAATATGTGTACTCTTACTACCGACAAAGCAGTGTTCTCTCTAAAACTGTCTGTTGACACGAACCCATCTCGAAATCATGAAATTACTAATTTGTATGTGTTATGTATAACAGAACCTTTTGGCTGCTTCGCAATGAACTGATTTTTTTCTCACGTCCCACTTCGATAATAGTTGTGCATTCAAACGGCGCGATCACGTTTTATAATATTTATAAATGTTCGGTTGAAATTTAAGAACTTAACGACTTATGAGTCCAAAACGTGATATATTTCGACGAAAATGGTTGGAGTTGGTACAGATGCTATCTGCTTATCCATTATAACCGTCGGTTTATCTCATAAAACAACAACGAGTCTTTATACGTGATTTGGTGTTAAATCACTTAATTCCTTTTTAAGTAGCCGCTGGATTGTCGTCGTGATTTTCGTATAATTTTTGGAAAATGATTTAAAAATGTACTCAAATATTTGTGAATAAAATTGAATTCAATATATTATATGAAGGAAATGTTCCTTTCATTCGATTTTCATTCGATTTTTAATCAAGATTAATATTAGTGCAAGAGATGTACGCATCTAGGCTTAGTAGTAGATTTTATAGTAAATAATAGTTCCTACTTTTTCAAAGCGAAACTTTTGTTTCGCATGAGAATCCATTTCAATTTTGTCTATAAATAGATCTGGTTAATAATAAAGAAATTGTTTTCTTGTGTAAATTTCCGACGGCGGTGTCGTTAGTTTCATCGAATTTTATTACTTCTGCCAAAATAAAAACTTTTTCTGAATTTTAAAGACAAGCTCAATGACATACTAAAAATTTCGCTCATGTCTTCGACTCCAGGATGGCGTTAAGTAAGTCAATATTACAAATTCATTCGATACAAAGCCGGTCAATAAATTTCAACACACGTCTATTAGCTTCTTTGATCTTCTAACATATTTTACTATTCCGCAAACGTCACGAGGACAATTACTGTTACGTGCTTTGAAATATTGACAAAATTGCTGTTGTTTTTCCACAGATCACTCTTCATATGTTTTACGTTGTTTCGTATACTTTAGCGTAAAGTTTTACATCTCACGAAAGGTAGGTAACAAAGTAAGTATTTTTGTCATATACTCACAAGTTATCAGCTATACCAGCCAACTATTCGGATATTGCAGCTTCTTTAAATTGGAAGAATAGATAAATCGATTCAGCATTTTTAGAGTTTATTAAAGACAAAGTAATACATATTGTTTCGTCCTAAAATTACAAATACTTTTAGTCCCTGTTAAGTGTGGTAGATTAGGTCTTTTGTGGTTCCTTCGAATTAATAAATTGCACCTTTAAATAAATGACTGAAATATAAACTCCCAAACAACTTTATCTAATTCTAACTTGTTCAAATGATATCAATAAGCTCGTTTAAACCACGCCTCGAGACACAAGAAATGTTTGTCAGTTAAAACTCAGCTTCCAGGATCACATCTAAGTTTAAGAACATGATCCATGTTAAATTATTATTAATACTGTAATTTAAGTACCTATATATGTACTTACTTAATTTTCAAATTTCCAAAACATATTGCTCAAATAAGATACCATCTCAACAAATACATAATTGTAACGCCTCTTGTGGTTGTTTTTAAGTTTAATAATAATTCTAAATAGCTAGTTCATATTTTAAATGTTTATCGTGATTACTTGTTTTGTATTATACCGGAGTTATTTGTTTGTGCGACAACGTATCGCGTGCGTGCACGCGAAAACTATACCTTTATAACGGTTATTGATTGCTAATTCTATATGAATATTCAAAGGCTTTGGAAAGTAAAGGCGCCCTAAATTATCGTGTCACTGTGACAATGAAAAAATACGTTGGTAATTTACTCATGGCATATAGTTCAGTGGCGAATGGGGAATGCGTATCCGGGATTATAAATCAAGGCGGGTAGTTGAAAGAAAAGGGGTGAGAGTGCGCGTTGGACGTCATACCGCGAATCAATGCTCATTTGCATTAGAGTCGTCCGCGGGGGCGGACGTCAGGGCCGCTTGAAAGTGTTGCGCGGAACGGAAAAAATGCCCGCATTTGAATTGTTAATGCTATGCAAGAAATTGTTGCATAAAGGCGGACTACTGTTAAAATTAGGTGCTAAGTAATGTAGATATGAAAAGTACAATAAATAACCTTCTTTTACAGAACAATAATTATCGTGAAAGTTTTTTATTGTTCCTACATGAAAATGAGGTGATAATTACTGTTTGACTATTCATGACGTTATACGAATAAGTACCTATACCTGATAATATTCAATTTTATGTAAAATAATATATACGCAAAACATATAAGTCCATGAAAATTGGTATGGTATTATTAAAATCTTTTATTCATAGAAATGTATAACTATTAAAAATATATATTACATACATCCTTTAATGATAATCAGATAAAAAACTTAAAATAGTCGAGAAATAATATGCAATTGTAAAAATTATTTATATTATTTGAATTTTTTTATGGTATAAGAGAGCGAACAGACACACGGGTCTCTTGATGGTAAGAGACAACCGTGACCTATAGACACCATAGATGTTGTAGGTGCGCCGCTGCCCTGTGGTCGGGCTGTTAGACCTCATGTTAGTTAAGTGCACGTAATCTGAAATCTGGTACACTTGTTGCTCAAAATAAAAAAAATGTTGATAACTTTATTTCTATCAACTTCTCTTCGTCTTAGCATTATCCCGTATATCAGATAACATCGGAATCGGCTAGCTGACCAGGGGATTTGACTAGGACACCCGTTTTTACGCAAAGCGACTGTCATCTGATCGCTGCAACCCAGAAGGGAAACTAGGTCTAAACTTAGATTTAGTAGAATTCAATGAATTCGGATTTCCTCACGATGTTATCCTTCATCGTAAGAGCACTCAGAAAATGTACATAATTTAGAAAAACTCATTGGTACATGGCGTGGATCGAACCCGGACTACCCGAATGGAAGTCCGAAGCGTGTACCGCTAGGCCACCGAGACTCTATTTTATTTCTATCAACACGTGATCTTTTTTAATTATTTTAAGATAATAAAAACAACAATATGTTTACCTAAACCTAGCTGTCAATAGCATAATCGTCTCTGACATTTCCCATGAATTATTAGGATCACGTCACAGAGTTTCTTTTGTCCGGGGCTGGTTCGGTGGCGTGCGTAGGGGCTGATCACTATCGCGTGCTAGATGGCAATCACCGAGGGCACCGACCACGATTGATTCCACCGAGAGGCCGACTGATCGCTCGCACGTACAGTAGCTTCGTGAAATGTTCCCTGATTAATTCTTTAGTAGCATAACGACTCGACTCAGTTCCGATTCCTACTTTTTTAACATATCATACCTAAGAAGTTGCATCACGCTCATGTCCCCGAAGGAGTAAACAGAGATACATACTTAAGCACCCACAATTAACCTACGATATCAGATCTCTGGATATGACAGGTGACTATAGTCCGTCGCTAATCAGGCACACATTCAATCCCAGGCAAAGGTATTTTTTTCAAATAAACTAAATATCTCATAGAATATGTTCTGATTCGAACCCGGGACCTCGTGCGTCAAAGTCATACACCAACCACGCTCAATCAGAGGGGCGGTAGGTAATTGTTTTTTACCTTAAATAAATATAGTTTAAGAGATATAAAAAATGTAATATAGACAGGACAAGTTTTAGGTGTTTTGTTTCAGCTATTTCGATTAGGGATCTCTAAAATGTCACCTGAAACCCCGTTCAGGTAAAATGCTAAATGCATTTGAAGTGCGCACGTCGTAGTTGGTAACTAAATTCGATAATTAATTTTGGAGCTCCGCTGAGTGCAGCGCCCCTATCTCCACTTTGTTCACGACTATGAGTTAACACCGGTTTTCCCCGAATAACTTTACTTCAACTGAATCGATGTGAAAACGAGCCTCGGTGGTGGAGTCCGCCATGTACCAATGAGTTTATTTAACTTATGCATATTTTCTGAATGCTTTGTGGTGTAACGGTACAGGTGTCGTCTGTTAAGACCGTTAGCCACGTAGGGTCTTGGATTCAATTCCGAAGTCGGGCAACTTTTCTTAAATGTTTTTCAGATTTTTCTGCCCGGTTTTGTAATGTGCCCGAAATAGCGATAGGCTTGCCACCTATCACATCAGGGCCCTAGTACCTTGGCTAATCGTGGGTGTGTTCTTGTATATCTACTGGACTTACGAGTAGTGGATATAATAGTACACCTCTGCCTACCCCTTCGGGGATAAAGGCGTGAAGGTACTCTTACAGTGAAGGAAAATATCGTGAGGAAACCCGGATTCGTGTATGTAATTGGATCTAATCTAAGATTCGGGCTAGTTCTCTTCTGGGTTGCAGAGGTCAGATGGCAGTCGCTCTGTGTAAATACTGGTGTCCTAGTCGAATACGCTAGATTAGATAGCCAACCCCCATAGCATCTGATATGGTATGGGATGGGTTAGGGCGAAAAAGGAGAGTGAAATATAAACTCTTAAAACCCTATTATATATGATTAACAGATCATTTTGAAGTTGGTTTTATTTACAAAAATTATATACAGAACATTAGTTTCTTCGCCCAATCAATTATTTTTCAAGATCCGTCAAGAAAAAATAGCTAGTATATTATTTACTAGCGACTCCACCCGGCTTCGCACGGATATTTAAGCGGGTTATTTATATAGATAAAATAAAAACCTTCCTTTTAAATCACTCTGTCAATAAAAAAACGCATCCAAATCCGTTAAAGTTTCAAAGATTTAATTAACAATTGGGACAGACTGCAGGAAGTAACTTTGTTTTATAATATGTGGGGATGTAGGTACATGTTTTTTACAAGAAAGTTACAACAATACCAGAAGTTTACCAATGAACTTAATTTGGAAAAGCTTGAGGAATGGTAGCGTGAAGAACTTCTATGATAAGTAAACTCATTGCCTCTCAATAGTTGATGGTCATTTTTCTCCAGAGTCCTTTTAAAAAGATAATACCTCTAGCAAGCAATAAACAAATGCTGAGATGTTGGGGATTTCTCATTTCAGGAATAGTGAGAAGCTGTGTGTGTGCCTCATCAAAAACTTAAGAATTATAAAAATAATGTGTACTGTATGTCTATTGATATATATAACCATATTCCTG
>DVZL01001376.1:0-17992 GCA_018236625.1 Lasaia peninsularis
TAGTAATTAATGAAAAAAATGTACATCTCCCTAACTTACCACACAATCGTCTTCACAATCGCATCCACACAAGAACTAGACAAACAGACAAAAACTCTAATAAAAAAAAATTTTGTTTTCTTATAGGTTCCTTGTAAATACATAACATATGTATGAACTTTAAGTAAGAAGTGGTTACATACAGACACTCCAATTTTATTTATTTGTATAGGTACATTAAATATTAATAGTAAAATTGCCAATAATAGACGTTTGTGAAAATACGAGATCTTTTCTTTGGACTCTCTTAACCACGGGGCTTAAAATACGCCCCGACTAGGAGTTCCCAAGTATTCCCCGACTAGGAGTTCATGTTATAGTGAACCTCGACATTTCAGGTTTGAGAGGAGAGGTTTCGTACCCCTCCTCTCAAACTTGAAATCTGAATTGAGATAGGTTTGATTATAAATATTGATGTCATTCGAGACATTGTATAACGCGGGCATCATACTTTGTTGACCGCATAAAATGTTGGATTGCTCGTAGATTACGAAACCAGCGAATATCCTAATGGCTATAAATATTTATGTCTTTACAGGTTTCGCAATTCGTGTTATGTAACACTTTTAACTTTGTACAAATATAACGTTGCCTGTTATTAAATAAGATGTTATGAGTAATATAGCAATTTTCTTGAGTTTATAAAAAAAATATCGTTACGCCCATATCAAAGAAGAGTTAGGCAGAGTTACACACCTATTGCGTAGAGATATCTGTTCACTCAGTGTCTTCTACCGCATTTAACATGCTCTGAAGAGTTGTTTGGTTTGATATCTGCCGCTGAGCCTCATGTCAAGACATTACGACGGAACTTAAACCACGCTTACCATCGTTGCCTAAGGCATTTTTTGCCTCGTACTACACCTATGTGGACTGGAACTATCAGCAGCGATATTTCCAAACGGGTACAACGGGTAAAAGTTCGGCTACGCATCTGTGATACACCTGGTGATGCGGGTGTTCGTGGGCGGCGGTGATCACTTACCTTCAGGTGGCCCACTCGCCCGTTTGCCTCTTCTATAAAAAAAAGAAAAATGCATCTTCGATTAGCCTACGATATTAGCTCCGAGGATTATAGTGGGCAAGTCCAACGCAAGGTAGAAATCGAATCTTAGACAACGTTATATTGTTTAGATTAAATAAAATAAACGCAAATTTATGATAATATAAAAAAATCGGAACCCTATCACTAAAACTCCGCTATCAGTCTGTCTATCTGTCTGTATGTCACCCTACAGTATCTCATTAACCGCGATAGCTAGACAGTTGAAATTTTTACATATGATAAATTCGGTTGCCGCTATAATAAAAATTACTAAAAATAAAATTAATATACTATGTATAATGCTCCGATAAAACAAACTTGATTTTTTTATTAATAATTGTAAGAAACCTTTCGTGCGCTAGTCCGACTCGCACTTGACGGAATTTTTTGATTGACGGTGTCGGAAAGCGGTGACATCGGGGGTAAAGTAGAAGAGAAGAAGAGAAAAGGCTTTTTTTCGAATCCGTCGTTCGTAAGAATAATGAGCACTACTCGGGCCTTAGATCACATATTTGTCAGTTTCGGCTTCGCCTCAGCCAACGATAACATTTGATCTGAAACTTTTCTTATTAAAAAGAACTCCCTATCTTAATTCCCTTGTAATACAATGGGCCGGTGCAGCCAGTTTCTTCTAAAACGTTAGTCAAATTTCGTTTAAAAACAATTTCACTATTTCCAGTCATCATTTTATCACTTTCCGAACGTTAATTGTTAGGAAAACATGTGATGAAACCGACGAGATTTCATTTTCATCGACGTGTGAAGTTCAAGAAGCCATTCTGTTTCGACATATACCACAAACTCGTACGTGATATTTTGACGAAAGGCGGTATTATTGGGAAACTGGACAAACGTCACACTCGTATGACTCATGTAGATTTTAAGAAAGGGTTAAACGCGAAAAAGTTAATTATATTAATAAAATATTAAATAAATGCTTTCAACAAGGGTGGAAGGTACACCGCAGACGTAGAAAGGAGAGTCAGTGCTGGGAATAGAGTGAATGGAACGTTGGATAAGCTACTTCAAAGCGAAACACTAAGCTATCGGGTTCGACTCCGCAAAATTTGTGGAGTAACGCTCGCAGACCGCATTCGCAATAGTGTGATCAGAGAAAGAATGGGATTGAAAGGTGTCGGTGTAAAAATGAGAAAGGGCATGCTCCGATGATTTGGTCATGTAGAAATAATGAATGACAAAAGATTGACAAAGCAGATATACAATAGTTTGACATTCCTCAACCAATTAGCTCGCGTATTATCCGAGGGTGGTGTCAAGAGTCTCCGCAACCGGCGTGTATGCATGAAGAGAATGATGAATGTGGAGGAAGTTAGGCAGGTGTGTAGGGATCGTGACCTTTGCCACTCGATACTCTCTGCTTACTCTGCAAGGGACCTTGTATGAATATATGTATGTAATACTTTATAGCAATCACACTTGATAATTTATTTTTGTAGTCTCTGTACCATCTAAAACTTGACACTTGGTTTTTTTATTATCTATGACAACTAATGATATTTTTTGTTGAGTATCACCTTATAAAAACTAATACGTGATACTTAATTCTTGAGTTCTACTACCACTATATCATCGCATTGGTCACGCGCTTCTCGCTCCAATTTCATCCCTCTATGAAATAGCGCAACAGGAAGGGTTGGATTTTAATTACGATATTTTTCTATTATTTCCTCCGCTGTCTTAGTTTCGGGGCAAGGGTCGTGAGATGTAATAAATTCCGTTTTTTTATGAGGTCACGGTTGGCCCCCTTGATAAGGTTTATCGCACATCTGGTGGAAATGAAAGGCCATTGTTGATTCCTTTATTACGTAATGGTGTCTTTCTTTTTTTGAGATAAAAGTCGTTAATGAAAATTGGATTTACTTAGTATATTTTTAATAGCTATTATCCGCTTGGTTTATTAATAAAACATAATATTTTATGTTTCACATTACTTTTTTTAAGACAAGTAATAAGCAGATGGTTCTGCTGATAGTAAGAGATAATCAGGGCGACAGATACCATAAATGTTACAGGTGCGTCGCTGTCTAGCATTTTTAAGTGACTACAAAAAAGGAATGTTCTCATTCGTCTCTATTTCTTTTTGCATGTTTATTACGCGATTCTTTCACCAATTATTTACAATGGAATCTTAAAATGAAAACTATATTTTATACTAAAAAATAAAACGGTTAAGACTAAAGTCGTAACTAATCCGAATAAGCATTTGCCAAGTGTGATAACACTTCCTACAATATTTCAGTAAAATAAAAGTATATTTTATAGGATAAGACAGCAAACAGACACACGGGTCTTCTTATGTAGGTAAGAAACGCGACGCTGCCCTGTGGTATAGAAATTAGACCATATGTGCAAGTCTACCGCCTACCTTGCCCTAGCGCCTGCCGCTAGGGCAAGGTAGCCGGTAGATAGGTGAGATAGCTAAGGCAGTGAATCCATACCCGGGCGAGTAATTGCACAGCACTCTACCACCAGTGGCCATGTTGGTAGTGACCCATTTAACCGCCTCTTACGAGCTGCCTGGTGGGAAGGCAGTTGGTGTATTCTAAACAAAGGGTAAGGCTTGTATATATGGTCTAATAGATCAACCATAGACAGGGACGCGCCTATGGTGTCAATAGGCTACGGTTGTCCGATCAGGAGACCTGTGTGCTTGTTCGCTGTCTTATTATATAAAAAAATCAATCAACCAATTTTTCGCACGAAAAGTGTAACATTAGTGATCGATTTTCAATAGAGTCATTGTCGTTGGTACCAGCGCCAACTTACACGTCACATATCATATGAGAACTTGTCACACCGATCAGTTCCGCCGAGCGCGAAATGTAGAGCCCCGCTTTACATTTTCAACCGATTGCGCACGAGAAGCGTGAGTCCGGATAATTTTATTGATCACTTAGAATACACACCTACCTATTATGTTACGAATATTGCGTTATCTATTGAACGATTAATAAACCCTTTGGTTTGTTTAACTCTCAATCGTGTTGAATCATTGGGCATGAGGATAAAAACCGTGTGAAAATTGTTAAAATATTTGAAGCAATTAAAAAGAAAATTATTAGCTTGCAGTCGAAAAACTTTGCAAATATTTTCATAATCATTTTCAAAATTAAAATATATTATTTAGAAGTAAGTTATCTACCTACTTCAAGCAACAGGTCTATAGAAATATCTTACATAATTCGTCAAGGTAAGATGTGCATAAGTAACAAGATTCACAGAATCCTCACGCGTTTATTATTTGAATAACTTTTAATGTGCGATATTTTTTCCCACTTATAATATTTATTGCTCAAGAGCAATGTACCTCTTTTAAATGTAGTTGGTTGAAAGTAGCCTATGCGTTATTCTAAAGTATAAGCTATCTTACTGTATAATAATATTTTCTTCGAATCCATCCAGTAGTTTTTTCATGAAAAAGTATCAAACATCCACACATACATCTATCCATACTCCTAAAAGTTTCACGTTTATAATATTGGTGGAATTGTATTACAATTTTACTATTGTGACACAGTGTGGAACTGTTGCCAAAATGTGTGGACCAAAAAACTCAACGTTAACTATAAAAAATGTACTACATTTATGCAAATAAATAATTTATTGCTTGACATACGGGATGGTGGTTAAATTAATTAATTAATATGTTTTCACAACATTTTATTATCATTCAACTCTATAATTATAAGTTAAAAGATATTTCGACAACTATCCTTTTTATATCAAAGCTGATAATCACAAATAATTTACTCGGAATTAATTTGAATGTCATAGTAGGTATTTCAAGGAAAACTAGATGTCTTTGATTTAATTTCATATAGTATGTCGTTTGTTTACTTATAAAATAATTGTGACAACATTGTCTTGAGAAAGTAGATAGGTAATTATTTAAATGTTGGCAGTACTTAAATAGATGTCTATAAAGTTGTTTACATGAAAAAAATCACCTATTAATTGATTCTGAATAAAAAGGTAAGTTAGACAAATTACAATCCTTATATAAATAATATCCATGACTATATGCGACAACTTCAAGTAAAGGTATATTAATAGTATAGTATCATAAATTATTATTACTATAAGAAAAAATCGTTTCGTTTAAAAAAAAATTAAACTGATCTCTTTGAACTCAAATTTCTACTTACAATTATTTGATTAATCAAGTATTTGATTCAAGTCAAGAGTCTTTGAAACCGGCATGTATACAAGAGAGCTATGAATGTGGGGCAGGCTGTGCAGGTATGTAGGGATCGTAACATTTGGCTCTTCATGCTCTCTGTCTTCCATACAAAGGAACCTAAGAATGAAGATATGTATGTATGTATTCTTTGATTAATGGGCCAATGGGTAAGTATGAAACACTGCAATCAATGCCAAAGTAGTAAGCACATCAATGCGAAAATAAGGCGACGTAACGTTAAAAATATTCGTCAATAATAATCGCAATATTTCACAGTAAGCGATATGCAAACAACTGTTGTAGTAAAAGGATTGTTCCGTCTCCAGCGCGTATGAATAATTATATTTCATTTGTAGCGAGAATGGATTTGTGTGCTTAAACGATTAAAGTTATTTGAATACGGATTTATTGCAATAGGTGTACGAGTGGGAGCGCGATACGCAAATACAGATGTTCACACTTAGGGTACAATGTAAAAATCATCGATCGGTATAAGCTGAAAGTGTTTGATTTGAATTAAATAACGTAGTAACTACAAAAACATCTTTTGAGTTGAATTAAAAATACGTAGTAAGTTCAAAAGCGTAGTTTTAGTCAACATACGATACTGAATCGGTCGGTATACAGCTGAAATATGTTTAATTTGAATTAGAAATGTAGTAAGTTCAAAGAAGTCCTTGTAGTGCCATGCCATATCAGTCCGAATTGTGAATATCATCGATCGGTATTAAAAACGTAGTAACTACATACAACATTCTTGAATTAAAAAACTTTTCATGTTTAATGTTGAATTAAAAAAACTACAAAAACTTCCTTTAAAAATCTAGAAAGTAAAATATTTTTATTTGATCGCCTCGTTAGTCGAGAGGTTAAATAATGTACACATACCTAACGTCAACGAGTAACCGCGAGGCTCAGGTTTGATTCCCGACAGTGACATTTGTGTGATGAACAATCTGTATTTCCAGTATATCTATATTAGTATTGTTGACTAACACGCATAACACAATCATATAATTTGATTACTTTGGGGCTAGAACAATTTGTGTGATTTTCCAGACATATCTATTTCTTTATTTGTTAATTTCAAATTACAACTAGTATATCACACCGGACTGAGAACAAAAGATTATATTATTACCCAACTTGAGAAATGAGAGGTTCTCAATTAATCTGGATGGATTTTTGTATGTTTCTTACGCGGTTACTCCGTCAATTTCAAACGTCATGTAATTCAGAGGTGATCCCGTATAAATTTTATAGATGATTAGTTCAATAAAATCCTAATGAAACACTGCATACTTACTATAGTAAAATTTATAATGGTAAAGAACCTTTTGTGTGCTAAATAAAGGTAACAATTATTACCGTAAGTAAAGTAAAGGTTAGTAATAAAGGAAATTATAAGGAAACAATATTTGGAAGCACGAGAAAATATGTAGTAACGATTTAAAATAACATCAAAATACAGTTCGTTGCAACATTTTTAGTAGGTAAGTGATCGATCATTGCGCCACGTGCTCTCTTTTTATCAAAAAATTGATTGCAATATCCATCACTTTTTGATAAAAAGAGATATTTTTTTACTCAAACTCAAGTTGCAACAATGGAAGAATCGTGATAAAAGTGAACATAGAAGATAAACAAATATTTGATGGGGGCGTAGTGGAGCATGAAAATGGCGGACAAAACAGTTCTAAGCGAGGATTACGAGAGATCCAATGTTGTTTGATTACTTAGACACATTATACGAATATACAAGTATTAAAAGGATCTTTTATTATTCTCACAGCGTATTAATCCTTTTCAACTTAAGAGGATTTAAAAGATTCAAGAGGTATAATAAACATGAAAAAAAAACATTTTTTTGCGTTGAAACAGCTACGTGTTTCATATTCGAATTCAGTTTTTTAAGCTTCTATTTTGTAATAGACACGGGATATCCTCTACAACCTAATAACTTACTTTGCCGGGCAATAATGTTATCTGTGGATAAAACAATTTTAACATAAATATAACTGTTTATTTTATGTGATACGAGCTTATGGATCTCCTAGTGGCACGAAACAATCATAGACATTGAATTTGTAGAGGTCACTTTAGTGCAAATTGTACTGGCTAATTAAAGAAAAAAAATGTATTTGAATTTAAAATATTTAGATTTAAAGTAAGATTGTTTGTAAAATTATTAGTATAAATTGAAAAGATTTGGAAGTAAAAAATATGATGATGATTAAAAATTATTTATAGTATTTAATGTAAAAAGCCAAGCGTGTATTAAAGGGAAACTCTATCTTTATGGAGGTACTCTAGGTGCGTCGTCGTCCTGGGGCCGAAGCATATAATATAGCATATATATATAATATAGGCCTAATGTGCAAGTAACCTAAGAAGGTAATGATAGCCTTTTACTACAGAACCCTAAAAACAAACAAAGTGTAGTTTTCGTCGAGTAGGTATGGGTATGCGTTTTGTCTGAGTCTATTACGCTTGCGCACTTTTACGAACGCGTACGGATCAATACGCAAAAAATTGCAAAGATATAGGAATAAAATATAAACATATTGTATTGTTAAAGTTTTTCTAATTTATTAGATTTTTTGGTCGAATAGTTAGCCTATACGCTAACTATTCTAACTACTCTAGTACTTTAACTCTAGTTCGATTCCCGGCAGGAGCAGACAGCAGGAGTATTACAGGTATTTATTTTGGAATTTATATATATTAGTATTGTTGACCAACGCTCATAATAGAATCATATTATAATATTTTACTTTAGGGTTACATAATTTTTTTCAGGGATATTAATTTATATATAATATAATTCAACGAGTTTAGAACTTCTGAGCTCCAAACTCGGCGAATAATAACTCTTCTTTTAAGTTTATTAAACAAGATAGTATTATAATATCACTATTTTTCATCGCTATGTAAAATTTACTTATATTTTTTATTTATTTATTTTTACCTATATTTCCTGGCTAATCTCATCGCCGTCTTGTTGAGTGTCTAAAATGTTTAATCTTTATTTTCAGATGCAGAATCCATTGTTACACATTACAAATTTAAATTAAACGCAATAAAATTTCAAAAACAGCATTCAATTTCATTTTTACCCAGACAATGTAATTTATCAAGAACTTTTTGTGTTTGTTTTGTTTAAGTAAAAACCAATTGACCACAAATTCATATGAGACCATCTCTGAAGTACGACTTATCTCCCAAAATGATCAAAATATGTTTATAACTAACGGAATAATCACCTACCAAACACACAGCCAGACATACATCTCTCTTTTTTGATTCGGAAAAAAAAAAGTTTGTTTAGTTACACCACTTATAACTCAATTGTCCTCTGTTTTGTTGGATCTGTCTTATAAGTATGTAGATATTATTAGAACGAATAATTATTAATTATATTAAACATTCAAAAAATAAGATAAAAAAATCCCTTGCCAAAAGCCTGGCGGTAAAAAGTTCGCCAGGACAGCTGGTTAGTCATAAATCCATTTAATAAAAATGGCAATTAACACTACTTTATGTTGAGATAAATTGGGCCGATAGTTGGTGAAAGTTCGCCGGTACGGACGGCACGTGCCAACATTTTAATGATACCCAGCGCCAAAACGTTTGAATATTAATATGGAAGAACTATCTTTGATCTGAATCGCTGCAATGTTATATGGACAATTTATTTCACATAATATAAATAGTAGGCAAAATTTTATTTATTTATTTAACGTTTCATTATACACAGGTAATATAAAAGAGAAACACACAAACAACAAAACAAAACCTGAGGCCGGGATGGTAAGGTAACTCACTCTTGCGTGAGTTTTCTGGCTACCTTACCCTCCAAACCAGAACACGACGATGGCGGGCACTGACGCTATTGTGGCAGGAATAGGTAAGGCGGAATATATCAGCTAACCTAGGATAGTGAAAAACAGAAATAAAATGAAAAGAAATAGGTAAAGGCTTACCCCCTAAAAATCGCGGTGGTCTAGTGGTTAGCGTTTCTAACTTCTGTTTATAGGAGTTTCTAGGAGCAATTGTAATGGTTTTTGATTCGTTGGATTTGTCTCCGCCACGAATAGATAATTATGAAAAATGAATCATTATCAATAAATGTTTCTTTAGAACGTGTAAAATACCGTAAGTAATAGAAATGTATTCTGATTTTTGTGTAAACTATTTCAAAAGGGTGAATAAACTATTTTCTGTATTTTTTTTTAAATCAATTAAATAAGTTGAAAAGTGCATTAAACAGTTACATAGAAGTTCCTCAAACATTTATGCGTGCATTCAGAAATTTATTTTGTGTAAATTAAGGTTTCTATTTCCGAAAACAATTTCTAACATTTATTATATAGGCTAACGAAAGTTATGTAAGTAATTAAATGACTTTTTATGTTGTCTATGATTTTTGTAAGATAAATGGTCTATGATTCGAAAGTTTTTATTTTTTTTTTAATTTTTATTATCTTGCTGTTTTTATTCATCATAATAAAATACTTTTATATATTTATCTTCTATATCAATATTTGTTTTGTATCATTGTATTACGTTCATCAAAGCCTAAATTAGATTAGCTAAAAAGTAATACGATATTCAATGACTGTTAGGCGGTCCGAAATTCGCCGGGTCAGTTAGTAACAAATAAAGTAAACTATACTAATTTAAATAATATTAATAACAAAAATACCTGGATATTGAACTTACTAAAAAAACTCATACGTTACTAGGCCCTCGGTGCCTTGGTGGTCTAGTGGTTTGCGCATCGGACTTCCATTCCGGCATCCCAGATTCGTACCCTGTCATGTACCAATGAGTTTTTCTGATTAAATACATGTCCTGAATGATCTTTGAAGGAAACATTTAAGGAAACCCGGATTTGTGTATTCAGCAAAAGTTCAAGTTCAAAAGGTAAACTGTATATGTAAGAGGTAACCCGACATCAACTGATATAGAATAGAAGGGATAAGGCTAAAAAGAAGAAGATTAAATTCCACAATAATACTGGCCGTTTGCACTTTTATTAAAACAAAACGTAGTTATATAATTTTTTTTATTAAATAGCACAATAACACTGGTCGTTTGTGACCAGAATATAGTTGTAAAATTTAATATCTGTAAAAAAAACATCTAAATCGGTAAAATATGGAGCGATAAGGTCCTGACATTAATCATCAGATGCGCGTGAAATCAAATTACCGTTAACCAGTCGCAAAAATGGAAGGGTTACTATTGCTTCGCGTGACCAATGTCACCCTTTATCCGGGTTTTGTATCCCTTTCTAAACCGGATATTAGTAATGTATTAGACAGGGATAGCAACTACCGAAATCCCATACGAACATCACCACGAATCAAGAATTGTGCAAATCTAAAATGCAAACAAATTTAGTCATGAAATTGGTTTTGTGGAGGCGATAAAATAAGTTATTATGTGTAATCGCAATGTCAAGCTTAGACCATATCCCTCTCTGTTCAAACAATAGTCTGTGGGAGGCATGGGAATTTTGTAGTACAGTTTGTTCACGTTGAGAAAATAGTGACGTCACAACAGAATGTATGATCTAATGAAAATTCCGATTTTGTATTGGTCCTATGGTCCAAGTTTACCGGCTGTCCTACCCTTCAGCACGTAATGTAACAACAATGCCAAGCACAACCGTTAGGAATTCAGGAGACCTACCTAAAAATACTCTACCACCTTGTTAAGAAATATATAATAATCCAACCTAAATATTTAAGTAACTTCCACCGAGCGACGGTATCTTCAAATCCCTACAGCTGCTTTTTATAAAGCTTTTATTTAACTTGCAATGTATGTATGTGATGGTAGAATTTTGCAACTTAATTTTTTGAAGCAGATATCTTCAACGATTGAGCTGGAGTTTTGTGAATACGTAAAGTTTCAATGACATTGGATAATAAACTATATGACATCATGCTAAATCCAATAAGGCGGACCCGGGACCACACAAGACAGTGGTCAAATAAAATAGAAGGGTTATAAGGACAAATTGGAAAATAAAGTGACTAAGTCAATATGGCGGCACACCCAAAATGGCGGACTAGTTATATTTAGTGCATTCTCATAATATTAAAACTAAATGAAAGGGTTAGCTGGGAACAATTCAGAAAATATGACGTCACTCTAAGATGGCGTTTGACGTGAGTCTAGATGGAGAACTAGATAATTATACACTCCTAAAATGTGGGTACATAATATATTAATGAAAAGATATAATGATAGCACTGAGAAATCTGTCTTACTTTTATGAACAGTATAAAAATAATTTAAAAATTAAACACCTTTTTAAAAACAAGCTTTTCTTTAATTTGCTAAAAAATATACATTAACTAACTTTTCCATTAAAATTTATACTCTCAGTTTATAAAAGCTTGTCGCCAAATTTTAAAAACTACCTATTCGTATTCACTAAGTTCCAAAAATCAAAAATAATAATTGGATAAATCTAGTTAATTTACTAGTCAGTTAGCTGGACCACAGGTAGGTAGAGTGCTGTGCAGCAATTAGTATTGGTATGGTAGGGCTCTACCAGCCTACCTATACCTGCCGCTATAATGACATTGTCGTGTTCTGGTCCGGAGGGTAGGGTAGCCGGTAGACTTGCACATACAGTCTAACAGCCCGACCACAACGTCTATAATGTATGTGGTAGACAGTGTTTAAATAAGTCGTATATAAATTAATGTTTATAAATAACAAGTTGATTAATATATAATATACAGTTAATAAATTATATTATGTTAAAATATTTGCACACCACATTGTGGTAGAATATGTTGGTATAATCAAAAACTCTTGTTTTTGTAACAACTTTTAAACACTCGCATTCGTCTAATAAATAAACTGAAAAAAAATACACTGAAACTAACTATAAATATAATATTGTTATTGGTTGAAAAAGTCGTAATTTCCTTTAAGTTAGTTATTTTCGTTTTTGCGCCTTTAAATAAAATATTGTTTCTAAAGCGGTTATTCATTTTTAACTATGCTAACACAATTTTATACATACCTACACAATAACACATGAGCGAAGTCCGGGACAATGGCTACCTTCATTACGTGTATAGATTGGATTAATACTTTTTAACAGAACGACAATGTCCTTAGAAATAGGAAATTAATCCTAATGGAATGACGCACTAATAGCCAGCTCAATAGAGGACAAAAGTGCAATCTCGACCGAACTCACGTCAAATATTAATCCACCGATTGACTTTTGTGTACGAGGGCTCAGTTTTTAATTAGGGCAAATGTTCAGCAAGCAGAGGCGGACGTGGACCTTTGAATGGTTTGTGATTGACACAAATTACCTATAATCACCGCCTATACGAAACTCTCGCTAGCATCATATAAATCATCCGCATCTACCGCTTTCAAATCAGATATTGGGAGTATGTAATTTAACGATTTTTTGGATTTCTAATCTACAAATGTTCATAACCTACAAATGTTAGTTTAACTGATACATGTCATAAAAAATTAAACTAAAGGATAAGAGTCTAACATTATATAACAATTTATTTCTAATATTTTGATCTAACAGTTGTTGTAAAACAGTTTCAAAACTATATAAAAAAAAATTTTTTTTTACATATATTTTGTTATACCAGGTTTTGTTGAATATTGTTAAACAATGTAACAATAAATTTATTGGTAACTTTTTAGCTGGTGTATAAGCTTTTTAAATGTCCTCTATATGTCAAAGATAAAATTTTTGAAAACACATCCGACGGTCTTATCGCCAAATCAGCAATCTCTTCAATGTGACCTTTCAGAAAGGGAAACAGTCAAGGAGATGTTATGACATTGATACGAGCCCTGCCCTACGAACTGCAACGAAATAAATGCAAACATCAGTGTTATTGGTCCAAGAAAAGTTAAGAGGTTGTTGCAAGTATCTACCACTTAGTACGTGAACTGTTAATGCTGTTCATAGTGATTTGTAAGAATTCACTTTTGGGGGGCGATTTCCCTAAATATTATGTTTTAAAGTATTATATTTGACTTTATTTTATGATTCAATAATATACTAAGATACGCCTACAGATAAAATTATTATAATAGAATACACAAGTACAATTTTTATTTGTACTTGTAAAGCCTTGATAATGTAAAATATAGTTTCATGTTGGTTGGTTTAAGTATTTTTTATGGAATAAGACAACAAACAGCCACACAGGCTTCTGATGGTAAGAGACGAACGTAACCTATACACACATTATGATGACAGGAATAGGCAAGGCGGTGGATCTCTACCCGGGTGAGTTACTGCACAGCACCCTACTGCCAGTAATCATGTTGGTAGTGAACCAGTTAACCTATGTCCTTACAAGCTGCCTGGTAGGAAGGCAGTTTGTCTATTCTACACAGAGGACATGGTTCGACACGGAAAAAACATAAAATCTTGAACAAAGTGTCTTGTGAAAAAGGAGAAGTGTAATTGAAACATTATCTAAACATGTTTAGGATACTTATTTTGGGAATCTATTATTTACAAAAACTTTGTCCTGAAAGTGACGCACTGACGGATCAAAAAAGTGCTAGGTCCCTGATGTGATAAATGGCAAGCCTATCGTCACTTTGGGCACATTCCAATCCAAACGCACATACAGGATAAATAGCTAATTATAGATATTTGAGACTTGGAGGGCGTGTTTGTTGTAGAATGTAAGCACCCGGTAAAAAGGATTTTCCGACATTCAACCCCTATGGGATGAAAAACAGGGGCAAAGTTTTGAATAAGACGTGAGTTGTAAAACGTGTTTCGTATTTCATTGAAACTCACCGCCTAACGGAGCAGAAAAGGGGTAGAAAATTATAATGGGCGTGATTTTCTCCAATGTTGATATCGACTCACAATGCTTTTGATTTAAATCACATTTTATTTAGACACAATGTTCGAAAACTAACTTAAATAAAAGTTTTCTATAATTCAATACTGTTTAAAAGTTGAATGGTAAATATAAAACGATATTTAAATCGTCTTTTTCCACGTCTTCGTGGACGAAGTCGTGAGCAAAATCTACTGTAATAATAATTTGTAAAAATAGGAAACTATGATAGCTTTTGAAATAGTAATCGATGTAAAAAGGGATAAAATCTTTTGAAAATATAATTTGTTAGTTGTTGCGAATACAAATTAAGTCAGCAACATATTAAATTATCAGAGCATAAAATACTTTAACAAGTAATATTTTTTTTAAAAAATATTGCATTATAAAATCTAACAAAAAAATAATAATAAATAAGTACCTACAATTCAAAAATAGAACACGGCCATTTCAGGAATAGCACTTCGAAATATTCTTGCTCCATTTAAAATTGTATTTAATTGTTTTTTAATCCCAGCGATAAACGTCAATCAAAGCTCTGTCTGGCTGATACTAAGTATCAAGAGCTCAACACTCGCGCCCCCGACGCGATTCAAAAAAGGATTTTGAGCAAGGGTGAAATTAAAATGTCAAAATAGTAGCGACCCAGCGCGAGATATTTGTCTCCGGCTTTGTCAGAAGCCATTGTGCATTTTACATTTTGTAGCTACCCGAAAAACGATACCATTTAAGCCCTTCATTCATTTAAAAAAGGGCACTGTTAAAAAACTTTTTTATTTTGTATTCCAGCTTCTTAACAGTGAGAATCTTGAGGCAGTGAGTAAAGTACACCGTTAAACTGACATATTAAGTATCAATACTTTCTAAAATACTGTTCTAAAAAAACTTTCATCAAATATTATTGATAATCAGCTGTAACTGCGGCTTGGTTCGCTACTATAGAGTTGATCTGTTGGTAAAAGATTTTTTCCGCTCCTCGGGCGGAAAGTTGCTACTTTCTTCTCACTATTGCTTCGTCAAACAGAATATAAAAGAAACATACAATAGTTCAGTAAAATAGTAAATTTATCTATATTTATTTATTGTAAAATAATAAGTCTCAAATTACATGTTTGTCTTTTCTTATTTTGCTTACTTTTCTTATAGAGCTTCCTTGAAAATTCAAAAGCCACTTTAAGATGATCTATAGGTACTTATGTTCAAAGTTTTCGGTACATTTCGGGTTTCAAATCATAATATTTATAGTAAGAATTGTTACGTCTGTAATTTCTGAACTACAAAATGATGATGAAATAACTTGAAGTAAAATACGGAGCAGTAAGAAGTAAGAAGAGCACTAAATTGTATTCTATTGAAAAATAAAAGATTAAATGAAATCCGACGGCACTTATGGATTCTTAAAAAGTTAAAACGCTATTCTACGTATCCCCAAGAGTTTACACAAAAAGTGAACAAGTTCTAATAACTCCTAAAATATTGTTTTAATAAAAAATATAACCACAACAAAAGATGCTCTTTTTTATTTTGTTAAATTTAATTCCAGACACAGGAAAAAAATTAAATTAAAAAACATACTTGAACACCTTGAACAGAACTCCTTACTTTGACTAGAAACTAATATCAGGTCAATTGGAGTTAAGAAAAAGCAATATATATTTGAATTTAGAACTCTAAATAAATATGCGCATTTCTGGAATATCTGGCATTGTTCTCTTGGTATTTATTTGCGCTATTGAAATCTCCAGTGGGCACAGCGAGGGAGCGAAGGGCAAATAAATAATTACACGCATTCTGCAGACACTTGGCCCGGGGCACACAACTATTGTATCTCGGATGGGGGCGATTGTATTTTGTCACATATTAATTAACATTGTATTTTTTGCTTTTTTCTAGGAAATCCTTGAAAAAATATTTTATAATTGTCAACATTATACATTTAATTGACACATTAATGTTTATAAAACTGTGTGAACTATAAACTGTAAAAGATGTCCTTCACAGTACATGATAGAATTATTGGGTAATTGTATTTTAATTTGTAAATTAAAATCTCAGTAGCCTACTGGTACACGCTTTGGACTTAATTTCCGTAGTCCTGGTTTAAACCCCGACATGGACGAATGAGATTTTCTAGCTTAAGTACATTTTCTAAGTGCTCTTACGGTGAAGAAAAACATCGTTAGAAAACCCAGATTAATGTCCGGTATGGCGACGGGCTTGCCAACAGTCACATCATGGGACCTAATATAGTTGGATAATCGTGGATGCATATGTAAGTCTGCCTGCCTTTTCGGGACGTAATAAACGTTTTAATTTGTATATACTGTGCGTAATTAAAACTTCATTCATTCGATTTATTTAATATTCATATTACAAATGAATGAATGAACTTTAGCTAGCTATAATATTCGACTAACTCCAACAATAATCTTTTTACAACTCCTTAAAAAGGTAAAAATTAATAAAAGTCAAAATAATGGAATCATTAAAACAACGTTAGTTCTATTACTTATTCTGAAGGTTAAGTTTTACAACCGGACCGACTAAATAGATCATTGAGTTAATGTTATAGACACTAAAACAGGTCTGCACAACACTTTGTGAATCACTATTCTG
The DNA here is from genome assembly GCA_018236625.1 of Lasaia peninsularis. Classification (NCBI taxonomy): domain Eukaryota; kingdom Metazoa; phylum Arthropoda; class Insecta; order Lepidoptera; family Riodinidae; genus Lasaia; species Lasaia peninsularis. The sequence goes on from DVZL01001376.1 coordinate 16,772, forward strand.
CCTGACCGAGACTGTGACCTTTGTTTTTGCGATCTAGTCGTATATACTTAGGTCGCATAGTATCGATATTGGCCGTAGATACTTTCCATAGTATCAGTAAACAGAAAGGCAGACGGTTGTTCTGATTATATTATATACAAGAGGAACCTAAAGTAATCAAAGATCTCAACGGTAGGTATAGTCGATATTTTTCCAGGTTACCGGTTCTATCAATAAGGGATAGGCAAAGGTATATTACTTGTACACCCTCGATTAGCCAACGACAGTAGATTTTATGACAAGTCCCGGTGCAAGTCCGTCGCCATATCTAGCACAAATCCTATTTCAGGCAACGGTACTTATGTTTTTCAGATAAACCGAAAAAAACTCGTAAAAAAGTTGTACCTGAGAATTGAACCCGGAGCCTCGCAGATAGTCTGACCCCTCAACCAACAAGGCACTCAAAATTAAGTAGATATATTTCTTATTGGTAATGCTTTTAGGTTTTTTTAGTAGGAAAGGGCAAATAGTGAAAATATTAGCAAGCAAAAATATCTATGACTTTTACTCTATTTGAGCGTAACAAATAAACGCTTGAGGCAATAAACTGACTTTCGTCTGTCGATTGGAGTTAGTGTATCAATTAGAGTCCTGTGTACCGACTGCGCAGCATGGGCCGGCGCGCCGGGGGGCGGGCCGCCTGGGGGATGGCCCCGTCGTAGGGCATATGGGAGCAAATTAATACTAAGTTTTGGAAAAAATAAGTTGAATTTTGTAAGATACAAGATGTTGAACAAGTGGGAGAGTCTTCTGATGATAAGAGACATCCAAGACAGCTTCTGGGTTACATGGTCGCTATCTTACCCTTTCGTACGAAACGTGACCATGATGAAAGTCGACATTATAATCAATAGATCATCTATAATCTATATCAATAGATAGGGCGGTGCTACCCTAAAATTGCCATTTCATATTGTTAATCTACGTTTATATTTTATTCGAATTTGAACAAATTGTCTTATAAGTAAGTACATTTATTTTTATTATATTGATTTGCGTTTCTTTAAAGATACACTACTGCCCAATGTCTGATAACTCGCAAGATATTAGTCACTAATTTATACTGTACATAGTAATAGAATTTTGAGAAAACTTGCTAGGATTATTATCAAGGCCTTACTCATTTCTGTCAATATAATGCAGTAGGTACTTTCCGTTTTCGCGTTATGCTGAATTGCATTC
>DVZL01001377.1:0-17987 GCA_018236625.1 Lasaia peninsularis
CCCTAACAACACTGTAAAACGCGAAACCGGTCGGCTGTTTAAAAGATAATATTCAATTATAAGTTATATGTGAAAAAGTACATGTGTTTCTCATTTAAAATATAAAGGAAGTTTCACCAAGCGCCAACGATGAATAATATAGAATATAGTGTTGCTGGAAGTGATTCTGTTCACCAATGCTTGCCTCATACGAGCTGCCTTGTATGGAGGCAGATGGTCTATGCTACAGATAGGACCCGTGCCTACACGGGGAAATACTATAATTATACTGCTTTATTAATGCTTGCTACCATTTATCGTTGCTCATAAACTGTAGTAGTAGTATAAAGGTTGTAGGCATGAGCAATAATGGCAACATAATTTAGCCGCCTGATCGGCGTCTGCTGCGTTGCCATTGTAAATTATATCGCAAGGTCATGTCTTAAGGCCTATATTTGAATGATATTATTTTAGGCGAGGCGGAGCAGGAACGTGTAAGTGAGCTACGACCTTTAGCCGTATCGGGACTCTATTACTAAAACTCCACTGTCTATCTGTCTTTCTATCACAACGTATCTCATGGTACGGAAACCTTCGTAAGCGGTTTGGACTCGCACTTGGTCGGTTATTTTACAATATTAGTCGCTAGCGCTTCGGAATCCCTTTTCCGTATTCCATGTTCGAATCCCACTAGTCTTTAATTGGTTTTTCTGAACTTTAACTTGATGACATTTTCTGAATTCTCTTATGGTGCATTACAAGTAACTTCATGCGTATTATCTCCGAAGGGGTAGGCAGAGGTGTGCTAGTATATTCACGACTCGTAAGTCCAGTAGATATACTAGAACACCCACGATTAGCCATAGCACTAAGGCACATTATGTGATATATGGCAAATCTATCACCACTTTAGGCACATTCCGATCCCGAGGAATATAGTGCTTACTCAGAATAATCTGAAAAACATTTAAGAAAAGTTACCCGGCCTGGGAATTGAACCCAAAACCTTACGCGGCTAACGGTCTTAACATGCGACAGCCGCACTGATACACCACAGACTAGACGATACACAACTTCATTTATCACATAAAAAAAAGAAAAAGAAACATTTTTGAGTATCAAAACGTCAGTATAATTTTATTACGACTTCAAGATGTTTTTGTACATTTATACAAACAATAATTTTTATTATGACTAATAATTACAATCCAAAATTACACCTATCATCCAATTATTAATAATTAAACCTAATATCACGATTTAGCTTAGTTATAATGTAGTTTAAGCCATAAATCTATGTTTAAACAATAACATTGCAAACATATACCGTATTTTATATACACCTTGCTTTAACTAAAAAGCACATAATACGAGTTCCTTTTAGGCAGTGAAACAAATAAATATTATAAATATACACTTTTATTATTTTGTAAAATAATAATAATCATAAAATACCGAGGTGTAATGAGACTATAGCGTGTTTGTTTTAAAAGGATATTTAAATTTAACAATATTGCATTTAAGCTTTGTATTAAAAAAATTTATCTGCCTACTTAAGATACAAGTTTTATGTTTCTGGGCAACCCCATTACTAAGACTCCACTGTCCGTATATCTGTCACCAGGCTGTATCTAGTGAACCGGCTCAGAAAGTTGATATTTTAAATAGAATAAAATAAATATATAAAGGTTACTCCCATACAAAAAACGTGATTGTTTGATGTTTTGATAGATAATGAAACCCTTATGCGCAATTCTATTCACACATGGCCGGTTTTTATTCCGATATTTTTTTAAGGGAATATAGTTATATTTCTAATCCAGTTTAGTATTAGCTAAAGAAAATTTGCATTTTGCATATATTAGAATCAAATTTATTTTAAATTAAATTAAAGCACTTAATTTATTTTAAAGCTTAAGCAGATAATTATTAACTTTTATTAAATTAAATTATCCATTACTTCCATCTTAAACCAGTAATATAAATAGCAATTTATAGTTCTTAAAATCTGTATGAATAAGCTCACTAAAAATGTATACACCCCATAATTACGTAACTATATCTACGGAGAATTATGTTTTCTAAACACATACATCGGGATCAAATAAAAGGCAGTGAAAATAGGTCATCTGTTGTAGGGAAATTTAATAATATTACGTCAGTATTTCCCCTTAATCTTGATAAGGTTTACTTATCAAACTTACAATGTAATTATTTATATTATTTAATTTCAATTATGATTTATCATTTGCATTATTTTCGTATTTTTTTAGTAGCTAAAACCTCATATATTTATTTTACTCTAATATTTTTTTATTGACCTCATGTTAGTAAAAAATACATATTATGTATTGGAGTAATAATAATATTATATGACTACGTCAAATCATGACTTTATTATGAATACATTAAGAACATATTCATGCGTTAATACATTGGATTTTTGAAATGTTATTACTTTGATTTGCTTTCAATAAATTTGTCCATACTTAGTCTCAATACACCTGTAAAAAATTAAAATATCAAATTATAATATGTAACAAATACCGATTCATTTAAAAATATCCATTAATCACAACAATTTTAGATGCCATATTCAAGTAAATTTTCAAAGTGACTCAAATAAATAAACGCAAAATCCAACAAGAAAACGTAATAGATTCATGTGATATAAATTTAGAAACACTTGGTTAATTAACGGATATAATCTTAATGTGGTTTTATCTAAAAAGATGTTTTAATAGAATTAAATATATCTTACGAAAAAATATTATATTTTACATCAATTTGTATGTTAATATTGACCATAGTAAATGTTCTTAATTAATCTATTTGGTGTCATTTTACAGTGATTATAATAAGTAAAATGATAAATATTTCACAGCATAAAATATGATTACATTCACTATAATATATTTGAAGAATTAAATATATATCAGACTTGACAATTTCGCTGAAGTTTGTACAAAATGTTTTACACTTATTGTTTATGAATTTTGAGTTGTCTTTACGAATTGAACATGTGGAATAATATAAAAAAAAACAACAAATACTTTATTTTGTTTTGGATCATAACAATTATATAATACACATTTGTTTCTTAAACAACGGGTATTTATTTCAAAATTACTAGTTTAGGTACTTTATAGCACAAAACAGTAAGTACTGGCCCCATTGTGGGATGAAAAAATAATGTAAAAAAGTAAAATACAAACTATATTTTTAATATACGCTTAAATTAATTAAGGCTGCAATTGCGAATTTTTATTAAAAAAAGCTGGAAGGCTTGCATAATTAATGACTATACTCAAACGAAATAAGTTCTTCCTTTTGCAGTAGTGCCTGCAATAGAACGGGGTATGGTTGGAGAAATATCCTCCACACGTGAATATACGTGACCGCTGTTAGGAGATAGCCTGAGGTCATAATTAAAGCGAGGACATGTCCTGTTGTTGTCGATCGACATATAACTATTGTTTGAATTGTTACCTTCCCCGTACGTATTGTCCGAGGATGGAGAACTTTCATTCTGCGACGTTTCCTCATCAGTCCTTTTACTACAATACTGTAAAGAATTAGAAAAATTCTGTGTTGAGCAACTATCGCTTGTTATAGGCATTGTGGTATACCTAAGTATGGGCGCTTGGCGTAAGGATTTCTTAAAAACACCCCTTTCACTACCTTTTACAGTGATAATAGTGTCAGTTGAGTTTAATAAGGTAATAAATTTATCCCAGAAACGTGGATCATTATATGATATATTTTTAAATTTATCCAAAATAAAACAAAGTTCATCGTTGATTTGATTGTTGTCTAAAATCTTTATAAATATAACTTTATTTTGATCGCTACGGTTTAATGACTTTAGAAAACTATAAAACATATTTTTGAAGTGTACGTCACATAAATCATTACATAAAAAATTCGTTGTCAAAACAATAAGTAATCTTTTAGACAGTTTTGAAGATTTTGAAAAGCTATCTAGCGTTAATATATTCAACGAAAACTCATTTAACGACAATTTTCGCAATGTCATTTTTCTAAATTCTATCTCTGACATAATATTATGATAAATAAATTGAGTATCTTTGGTATTACATATCACATAATAGTCGTACATGTGATTTGGGTTTCCCTCCAAAACATGTTCGACGTTGGGGCATGACTGTTCTTTAAATAGAGGCATGCCGTAGTGTGTATATAGCCAGTCACTTACATCATATCTGAAAGCATAGAATATAGCACCTATTAAACATATTATAACAAGAACTATAATTACACCACATATGGCGGCAAAATAGGTGTCAGGAAGAAATACAGATTTTGTAAACAGTTCGTCTTTGGAAACTGTAGGGTCATTAAATGAACCCATATAATCTTTGCAGTGACTGAGTACTGAAGCTATTGTAATTTTGGTTGGATTTCCTTGTTTATCGGAACAAAGCATTTTAGCTGGATCTCCTGGGTCTTTTCTCAACCACCAGTCTAGTTCTGCGATACTTTTGCAATCACAGGAATATTGATTACCTTCTATAGATACATGTGCTAGACTTTTTGATGACGAAGCTAAAAGTTTCCATGGAAAAAAATTTACGAGCTTATTATCATCAATTTTGAGAACTGAGAGTGACTTTAAGGCAGAAAAAGTATTATTTGCAACATGAACTATAGCGTTATGATCCAAATATAATTCATTTAAATTATTTAAATGAACAAATTCGTCTCCTTTTAATTCTACAAGTTTATTGTTCTCTAAATGCAATACTCGTAATGAGTCCACTCCCTTAAACGTTTGGTTATTAACTTCTTCAAGTTTAGTGTTATTTAAATATAGTACTTGCAATTTCTTTTTTCCGATAAATACATGATTTCCTAAATGACCAATGTCATTTCCATCTAAATATATTTCAGTAGCATCCATTGGAATTCGATCGGGTACTTCTGTGTAACCAGCATTAGAGCAATCTACTACATTGGCTTTCCAAGTAATATCATTATAACATTTACAATTATTAGGACAAATCATTTCACAGTCACATGCCACAAAATCACAACAATGACATAAAGCAAAACAGTGACTTTCGTACGGACAAAGAAAATCGGTAGGTGACATATCCATTATCATTTTTTTCTGTTTACTTCGGGAGTGAACCATTGAACAGTAAACCTTATCTAGATCTAAAACACGTGGGTACTGTCGGCTGTGGCTAAGTTCATTGATACGCTGAATCCATTCCATCGAACAATCACAAATAAAGGGGTTTCCACTTATAAAGAACTCGGGCAAATCGTTGTCCTCGTCTATTTGATCTAATCTAAAAGAATTTACGTCAACTTGCACAAGTTTGTTATTGTTCAAAGTGACAGTTGACAGTTTTTTCAGCTTAGAAAATGAACCAATTTGAATATAATGAATATTGTTATCGTTTAAATAAAGCTTTTCTACTGATTTTGGTATTGAAGTCACTGTTAGCTGACTGATATTATTATAACTTAAATCTAAGAGCTTAATATTTATGTTTATATTCATATCATCATTAAAAAAATCGTCTATATTATTCATGTGTAAATCTAACCATTCTAAACTACTAGGAAAACTTTTAAAGTCAAAAGAGGAAATTTTATTCGAGGACATGTTCAGCCATACCAAATTTGTTAACGATGTAAATATGTCCTGAAAATTTGTTATTTCATTTCCATCCATGCGTAGCAGTTTTAAGTTAATATTGTTACGAAAACAATGTGATGAGACGAGTTTAATTTTGTTTGATGCTAAATTTAGTACTTGTAACTGAGGCAAGTGTTCAAAAGTGTCATCGTTTAAATGAGTAATTTTGTTATCTACGAGACGTAAACCATACAGTTCTGTAAGTCCGTGAAAATTTTCTTTATTTAAATGTGTAATATTATTGTTCCCAATGTCTAAGGATCGCAGTGATCGTAGTTTTCGAATAGATAATGGAATTGATGATAAATAATTGTCATTAAGAACTAGGTCTTCAATAGTTGTCATATTGTCAAATGAGTTATCATCAATATGTTTAATTTTATTATTATCTAAAAATAATTCATGTAACACATGTAGATCAGAAAACAAGTGACTACGTATGTGCAAGAGTTTATTATTTGATAAGGTGAGAGAATGTAAGTTTCGCAAGTCTTCAAACGAATGTTCATCAATTGTAGTAATATCATTATGTTCTAAATTTAATTTTTGCAAACTATATAAATCTCTAAACATGTGGTGATCAATTTTACTTAGCTTATTATAGGACATATTTAGAATTACCATGCGTAATAAACCTGCAAATGTGTTTTTATTTATCCATTGACTTGTAAGTGCATTATACGAAAGGTCTAAGACTTGCAAATGTTCTAAATCAGTAAATAGTCCCGGTGGCAAGACATTAATTGTGTTATTACTTAAATATATCTCTTTCAATAATTTTGTGTTTGAAAAAATATCAGGCGAAATTGTATTCATAAAATTACTAGATAAATTCAAAACCTGTAAACTTATAAGTCCTTCTAAAGCGTGATCTTCCACTGTAGATATAACATTATTTTGTAGAAAAAGCTTACTCAGAGATCGAAGCTTCGATAAACTATAATCAGTTACCACAATAAAGTCGTTGTAAGATAAATCCAATGTCTCTATACCTAAGTTACAGCTTTTAACACTTAAATTCTGCTCTCGTAAAGAGTCCGAAAACCCAATAGTCTTAATATTTTGCAAGTGATTTTTGGTTAGATTTAAGGTTTTTAAACTATATAAAGAGCAAAATATGTCAGTTTTTGTACTCCATATGTTGTTGTCGCTCAAATCTAGTTGTATTAACTCACTTAATCCTAGAAATGCATTTTCATGAATCTCCATTGTCATTGCTGACCAATCACTGTTTTGAGTAGTCACATGTAATGATTTTAGATCTTTGAAATTCTCAAAAGCATGAGCTGGTATCTGTCGTATTTTGCACTTGTCAATCACGAGGTCTCGTAGTTTTCCAATATTTGAATATTTTACAGAGGGTTTCTCGGTTTGAGCTGTGAGAGTACTCTCAAAAAACAATATTTCGCTACATTGCACATGTAAAGCTATAACATCGTCAAAGTGTGTCCGAGTGATGTTTTTCAAAAGGTGATCCAAACTACTTATGGTCCGAATTTTACAGAAAAGCACTGCGTTCTCCGACGTTTCCGTTGAGGACGTGCGGTAGGCGCACTCGTGCGGCATTTCCGTCGCAAAGCCCCTTTCCACGACATAATATAAAATCACAAACACTATAAAGTATTTGAAGTTTCCACGTTCAAGTCTATTCACAAAAGTTACTTTTATTGGCATTTTACAGTGAGTGAGGTGCGGCCTGGCATCAAGCTGAGTTGTGCCATTTACGATGTGGTGAAGTTGATCACATCATAAATAATCACGAGGTGTGAGGAACATCGCGAGTCGCGTGGCATGACAGCGGACGTGGTTGGGTCGCGTGCGTTACGGACGGCAGCTGCCCACCGACTGAGCGGCTCTACATGACTCCGCCCAGCGACGCCTGACGCCCCGCTTCCACCCGTCTGCGTCTGAAGAAACTTTATCTCATAGTAACATAATTATAATTATTATGTATTTGGCTGCAACAAATAATTATACTAGCGTAGTTATCACGCACTTTATACAAACGAAAGCTTTAATGGACGTAAAATGTAGAGATTTTAGTATAAAAAATTTTTAGATGTAGTAATTTATTTGGCTATTACAATTATTTTATTTTAAGCAAGAAACGTATTATTTCTTACTTTATTAGACATTGTACTTTTTGCAAATTTATGTATTTATGTTTCACATAACTTTATATCACAAAATAATTTGTTTAATTATAAAAATATATACCACAATGTTTAAGAATTTGTTTGTATTAAGTACTTAGTATTTTTGTAAACACATTTATTTTGAAAATAATTTAGTTTATTCCATTTCGTTTAATATTTTTTTATTCTTAACCCAGTTATACATTAGTACTCGTACATACCTACTAAATGTTTGAAACTTAATCAAAAATTGATCGTAGCTAATAATATACCTAATATAATTTGTAATGTCAGTGTATTTACGATATTTTTTTATATGATAACGAACAAGCTCACAGGTGCTCCTGATGATAAGACACAACCGTGGCCTATAGACACCATAGATGTTGTAGGTGCATAGATGTGATAGGATAAAAATAAATTGTGCATAATTTATGTCATATTATATATTTTACTAGCTGTGCCCGTGACTTTATTCACTTTTTATTTTAATAAAACAATTAAATAAAAGTAGCCCAAGCTTATTCCTTATCATATCATTTGTCTGCCAGTGCAAGTCCTGTCAAAATCCGTCCAGCCATTTCAGAGATTAGCGTTTAGAAACAGAGAGACATTCTCAATATGAACGAGATTGCTTTTCTTAACAAAAGTCATTTGAGTACAAAGTCAAAACATAAAAGCTCTATACTATGAAACTCTTAAAAAGGGCCTAATATCGTAAACACCTGTTGTGGTAGATAACTTCAGTAAACTTTCTACTTCACCGGCGAAAATGAGATAAGAGCCTTGCAAATAGTTTGTAGGATACCACATGCTGCTAAAGTTAAGACTCTCACATTTGTAAGGCGACGAAAATCGTTCACCCGGCTCTTGGAGGATTTACGTGTTCTTTGAGGACTCTACTACTAACCTGTTTTAAAGTTCCTTGATTTGTTTGAAATTGAGCATCTTTATCTATACCTATAGAAATAAATAAAATTGGAGTGTTTTTTATGTAATGTTAAAATAATCGCTTTTTACTAAATGCATATTATGTATATTTACATGGTCAGTCTGTCTGTCTTTCTGTCCGTCTGCCTCTTTGTTTGTACCTTTTAATTTCTAAGCCGTATGGACTGATTTTAATACAGCTTTCACTGGTAGAGAGCTGATGCAATAAGGAATAGCTTAGGTTACTTTCATTGAATGTATAAAACAAAATAACAGGCACAGCTTGTATGTAATATTTACTCTATTAATATATAGTAACAAAAGATCATTATTTATCGCCCATAACACCAGTGCTGCCAACTGGCGGGGAATAATATAATTTGATGATTTTTTACTGTAAACAATACAATTAATTGAAAAGCTGTCGAAATAAGAGTAAGAGAGGTAAAAAAACCTAGCTACTATGGGGTTCCAGTATAATTATTTAGTGGTGTTTTATTTCGATACATCGCATGGGGAAATTTTCGGGGAATCGGTTAAATGTGGCGGGGAAATCCATCCATCGGGGAATTAAACCTTGTCAAGCGGGGAATTTAAAAATTTGCATTGGCAGCACTGCTTAACACAGTAATGATCCATTTTTATTTATTTTAGTTATTATTATTTTTTTTATTAGTTAAGTTCGTTGTGTTTAGTTAATGTGTTGTATACTTATGTTTATATTTACAAAAATCTCTTAAGTAGATATACACGTCTTTTGTATAATAACAATAAATAAATACATAGATGTATTAATACATAAATATTTTGCCTAACAATTATTCTGATAATATAGGTGTTTGGTTATTTATATTTCAACATTATAATTGTTGTTGACTTAATTAAAATATATAGTACATCGTTAAGTCCGGAAATATGGACTGGAAAGGATTGCTAGAACTATATACTTATGCAACCACGATAAGCTGAGAATGTTAGGTCTCATCATGTGACAGGTAGCAAAACCGTCGCCATATCGGGCACCAATTCAATCACAGGCAACATTATATTTTTAAGATAAACAGCAAAAATCTTATAATACAAGTTGTCCTACCTGAGAATCGAACCCGTCTCGGGCGTTAAAGTTGGACTCTGACTACGCTCCACCACAGAGGCGATAATTATTGATTACTTTTTACAATTATTACTACTAGTAATAATAGTGATGTATTGTAATAAGTTTGTTTCACGGAAATGCTTATAACAACTAAAACCTAACCAACCAACTCTCCCGAGGAAATTCAACTGGTGTGAGTTCTCTCCATGTAAACTCGAATAATTAACAGTAATGTATGTTTTTAGTGTTTTATAGTTTTTATGTGAAAAACATAGCACTTCCCCCTACAATGTGATGATATGTGATTGAGTCAATAATTATTTAGCATCATTTAATTTAAGTTATTTTTTTTTATTTTCCTTATTTAATAATATTTTAAAATTAGGTACTAGTTGTTATTTTTGCTATCATTGATTTTATGTATCAATTTCTTGATTTTCAAAAGAATTCTTTTTTAACAGCGCATGTTGTGGTCGATTTGTAAATAGTTTTTACATTATATCATTTGTTATTGGATTATTTATTAGTATATATGGCATGTATTAATGTATAACTGTAATTGGCCCTACTGTAATAAATAAATAAATAAATAAACCTAACGTTTATTATTAATTTTAGGTGATTGGTACATCTTACGAGTTTTTTTTCAGGAGTCTGGTTCTCCTGATGGTAAAAGACAACGTTTTTATACGTCACGACAGTAGTTTCCTATTTTAACAACTACCTCTATCTCGCATAGATCACGACAATGGCAAACTTTGACTAACACATACTTTACATAACAGCAGAAATAGACAAATAAAGAGTTAGTATATTTTATATTCCTGTCACAATGGAGTCAGTAATTCCTTCCACAGTCTTACAATATGGGTGGAAATAGCTTCAATGTCATAATTGCAACGCATCATTAACTATGATGTACAAACTTTTGCATTGTTAGTAAGTATGTTATAGAATAAGACCGTTAACCGCGTGGGGTCCCAGGCCCGCGTCAGGTCGGGCACCTTTTCTTAATTGTTTTTCAGAATGATTCTGAGTAAGCATTACATTGCCCAGCATTGAAATGTGCCCACAGTGGCGAAAAGCTTGTCACCTATCACATCATGAGCCCTAATACCTTGGCTAATCGTGTGTCTTCTAGTATACTAGATTTACGAGTCGTGGATATACTATAGTAATAGGCGTGGAAGTACTTTTTTTATTTAAGAAGATCAAGTTCTCGTGCCTTATTGATATTTCCCCAAGCCCAGTAACCCACCCACGGCTTACCAAATCTGTGGCCCAATTACCTCGAAAGGTTGAAAACAATTACTCCAGCTATTTTGAATGCTCGTGGGAAGCTTACGTACATAACGATTGTGTGGAGTATGCGTAATAGAGTTGTTTGCCTGAATAACAGCGTGGTAATTGGTTAGGCCACCCGTTGTTTATGGGAAGGTGTCATAGTTACAAACTGCAGTATCTTATACACATAAATACATATCTTCACGCCAGGTCCCTTGTAGAGTAGGCTGAGAGTAACGAGTGCCAATTGTCACGATCCCCATGCACTTGCCTGGCTTATTCCACGCTCATTAATCTCTTCATGCACACACGAGTTTCGGAGACTTGACACCACCCTCGGATAATACTCGAGTTATTTGTATAATATCAACTGAGGTCTGCCCGGGTACCTACATCCATCCGCAGGCAATTTCTCATTTTTAAACCAACACTTTCTTTCAATCCCACTCTTTCTCTGATCACTCTATTTCGAAAACTACTTATATACATACATCTAGTGGTACGCGTTTTAAACTTCTATTCGGGTAGTCCAAGTTCGAACTCCGCCATGTACCAATAAGTTTTTTAACTTATGTAAGTACATTTTATGGTTGCTCTTACGGTAGTAGAGGACCCGTGTGCCTGTTCGCTGTCTTATTCCACCAAATAAAGGAAAAACAATTAAAGGAAATCCGGATTCATTGAATTTCACCTAAGTTTTGCCTAAAAATGGGTGTCCGAGTCAAAACCCCTAGATTAGGTATCCTACCCCGACATCATCTGATATAATACGGGATAACGCTGAAATGAATAAAAGTATTATAATAATATACGCTTTGTTTTATACTGTGTAGCGATATAGGAGAAATGTGAAGTCTTACATTTAAAATTCTCGTGTCGCGGTATTTGTAGTTAAACTCCTCCGAAACGGCTTGACCGATTCTTATGAAATTTTGTGTGCATGTCGCGTGGGTTTGAGACTCGGACAACGCCTATTTTCAATCCCTCTAAATGTGAAGGTTAGTCCACCCTTACTTTTTTATTTTAGAATAAATATGTTTTTATTTTTTTATTACAAACACATACTTTAAATTTTCAAACTTCACCGATTCATTTTTATTTTATTTTTTCAATGTTACTATCAATATCCGTTCATTATAACATCTAAGTATTCGCAAAAAATATAATAAGTATAGACACAATTTCGTATAGCTTATCTCATGGTTTGAAAAATACTTTCTTATAAACTCTTCTTTAATCAAATCTTGTACAGCAGATGTTTATCTGGTATTAATAAATACGTCGTTAAACCGAAACACTCGGTCCCTTTGTTTACACAATTGTCTCATCACAGTGAAAAATTAATTCGTATGTCAAAAACGGAGCCGAGATGACAGTGTAATGTTCAGAGCTTTTCTCTACAGCGTCTTAAGAAACCCTCGTTTATTACAACCTGAATTTTATCTCAAGGCAACAAGGTCTATTTTCATTTGTCACTTGCTTCAGTAATAACATATTTAACATGGTTTAGTGTAAAATAAACATAGTGTAAATTAGTTCTAGAAGCTTAAAACATGATTAGCATGTATAAGAGACAAATGGTGTTCGAAGACGATTAGTCATTTCGGAGCTTTTGAAATAATAACATTTATCTTGAGTTAGGTGGGAAAGGTATTAATATAGATTTTTAAAATAGAAAACATATGTCCAGTAAGATGTTAATGGTGAGTCGCTAACGTCGCGCATTTTGCAATTTCTTCGACTATCGAGCTTTAACCTGGATTAAGAAAATTCTGAGCACTTATTTAGACGGTAGTGATAATTATAATAATAGTACTTACTTTTGGTCATAAACATTATTGTAAATAATAATAGATTGGATTTGTTCTTATTATTAATTTATTACTTTTGCATATTATAAACTGAAATATTTTTATTTATAATAAACAAACTCATTGCAATCTAAATTCAATTTTAAAACTTTATTTTTTGAAGCTTTTATACTCTCACTTTTATTTTTTAATATTGTATTTCAGTATCTTACATAGACATAGATTACAAAGATAAAACACGTGTCTGGTAGATAACTCATTATACAGAGATATGAGTGCATTTTGTCTACTGCAAAGTGTAAATTTTGTCGCTAATGTCAGTAATGCTATATTATTTCATTAAAGTTCAATTGTATAAAATAAAAAAACGTATTGATTCTGTTTCTGAGTAGCATAAACTATAATTATTAAATACAAATCAAATAAGTATAAGTTATGTTTTAAAAGGATGAGACAGCGTTATATAAGTTTTCATAATATTTTGCAATCATTTCAACATTTGAACCTTGTTTTACGAAAACGTCCAAACTCATAACCACTTCAAATTACCGGTGACCAAAGTTCGAAAATATTTTGATATATTTTTAAGTAAAACCTCAAAAAATCGACCTCGAGTTCACTATGATTTCGTCTAAAGAAATTAATATTTTTGGATTATCTTCGTATTTTAGGAAGTACTAAATCAATTGTAATAAAATGTGTATGGGACCACTTAAATTATAAAATTACATTTTTTTATCAGTTGCATAATTGTCGGAAATATCGCGTAATATATTTTATACAATAAAATAAAAATATTATGTCAAGTGCGTTCCATACCATTATCTATAAAAACGGCAAAAAACATGTCTATTGAATCGAAGCACTCTTTGTATATTTATTTTATTCTGCTTTTAGTATTTTTTATTATTGTCTGTGAAAATTTTAACTGTCTAACTAGCATGATTCATGATACATAGCCTGAAAACAGATAGATGAATAAATAGTGGAGTCTTATTAATAGTGTTCCGTTTTTTACCATTTGGGTATGTAAACCCTAAAATAAGAACATTCCGTCTAATTTTATAAGCTCCTTTTTTAAGTTGGTTAAAAAAACTGGAACACTTCCATCTTTTCTTTACTTTTCATCAGGTAAGCTGTGCTTTACTAAACCAGGATGATTATAAAGTAGCAATATAGAAATATAATATTTAGGAGAGTATGGAAATTCCATTATCTTAGAAGATATGTGGATTGAGTCTTTAGCATAAGAAAGTACAATTAGACCCATATCTGCAAAAAGGAACCAACCCAAATACCTCAGAAATTTGAACGCGGAACACAAAATATTTTGAAAAAGCTTCCATTTATATTAACATTAAATAAGTATACATTGTTAATTAAATATATATTTAAAGTGGTGATGTTATAATTTAAAGCAGTTGGGTTTAAATGAAATAACTATTTTTTAAAAACATTTTTGCATACAACTCAATTTGTAAACGAATGAAATAGCCGTCTTCTACAAATTTATATGCTAAAAAGAAGACAGTATAATGTGATTAAAAATCTAATAAGTAAACTTTAATCTAATCTAAATTGTTAATGAAAATTGGCTCTAGACGTGTCCAAAGACATTGCAATGAAATCGTTCCCAGCGCCATAGACCTAAATTAACGACATCAACAAAGCTTTTCTCATTTAAGATAAGACTTACTGAAGGGAAACAAATTCGAACAGGTTGTATAAGATGGGCGCAGCATGCTAATAGCTTTATTAAAGCTCTGATTAAGAGTGTTATAGTAGCTTTATTAGTTTACAAGATTCATCGAGTTATAGAGTTTTGTGACGTCTCGACCAGATTGATACATTTGTATTATTTATTGCATCTTAAATAATTCAATTTGAGTATTTTTACCAGCTGACCCGCCAGACTTCGTATTGCCTCAATTGATAAATAAAAGACCTAAACGATAATAAATTGCAAATTGACTTTTTGACGTTAGGAACACACCTAAATTGCTTAGACAACAGTGAGTGATTATAATTTAATATGAACTTTATTGAATAGCAATAAAGTTCAAATTGACTCGATAAAACGTTTGTATGGGAAATAGAAAAGGGCTGTTTAAAAACGTTTTATTTTCCCTAAAGGGTTTTCCCGGAAATTATTCGATTTTTTCTTATCATTTAAACCTTTCGTGAACTTCCACGAACATTTCAAGACCAAAATTAGCCAAATCGGTTAAGCCGTTCTCGAGTTTTAGCGAGACTAATGAAGAGAAATTCATTTTTATATATATAGATAATATATAATATATCTAATTTCAGGATTCTTTCATAAATTAGTAACATCAAGTAAAGAAAACAAAGAGATAGATCTTATAGAGTCGTTACCAGAGGAAGATAGTCCTGAAAAATTGAACCAAGAAAATACAGTCACAAGAATTGATGTTAAAAGAAGATCAAATAGAAAATTGCAAAGAAAACGTTCAAGCATCAGAGGTAAACGTTCTGAAATGATTTTTTTTAAAGTAATAAACATTAGCTTAACTTACTGCTTTTGTATCCTATTTACAAAGTATAATTATTGGTTTAAGATCCGAACCTAATCCGACCTTCACCGAGCTGATAATAGAATAAATCTTATTTTATAATAAATTTAGTATATTAGAGAATATATTAAAAAAACGTTTCCAAAAAAAAATCCAGGACCCTCCCTTCCGTAGTTTACGTGCCGAGCATGCGCACTTTTATTCAAGGCACCAACAGAGACAACTGCAATGGTCAGCCCTTTACGGTATACCTACCCCGGATCTCTCTGTCACTCGTTTTCATACGCGTGGAAATTTAAATCTATAAAATTCGCAAACCTCTATTAGGACCAACTTTTTTGCAGACAACCCTATATCAAGGTGTTCGTAATAAAACAGCGCTTATCCGGATATATATATTTTTTCTATTATCATAACAAACATTAAACATTAAATATTTTTTTTAAATAATTAAAAAGATTTGGTCTAGTATTTTTTCTGGCAATCCATTTTTAATATATCGTCTAATATGCTAAATTTATTATAAAATAAGTTTTATTCTATTATCAGCTCGGTGAAGGCCGATTTAGGTTCGGATCTTCTACTATTAATACACTACTTAGGTTACACGTAGCGTAATATGACGGGGCTGAATGATAATCGATTTTATTGATTCACTAGTTGTGCACGCGACTTCGTCCGCGTTTTTGTTAAATAATTTATCTTATATATTTCTGAAATATAATTCTAAAATAAAAATAGCCGAAGCAGTTCCTTACTACATTTACTATCTGCCAGTGAAAGTCCGATGAAAATCGGTACAGCCGTTTCAGAGATTAGCCGGTACAAACAGACGAAAATTCTAAAAAAAATTGTTTTGGTATAATATGTACTTTGTAAATATACTAAATATAATATTTAAAAAACGCTTTTTACTATTATATTAGTAAAAAGCGGTTTTTTTTAATATTACATACAGATACTACAATTTTTATTTATTTGTATAGATATTAATAAAATAAATCAATGATCATGATAGACGGTCCAGCGGATTCACAAGCGTTGAAAGCAGAATGTATGATATCGGATTTTTGTAAATTTAATTTGTAATACCACTAATTAATATTTTTAGAGCCCAATGATTGGATACCCAGACGTGGATCTCTCCTGTCTGCTACGTCTGCTAGCATACAAAGTTTCTCATATCGATACGAGTCCGACGAAAAGTTAGATGAAGAAGAGGTATCTAACGTTTATGTTTAAAAATCCATTTTCACTCTACATATTTCAATTTTGACATATTTTCCTCGATCCTTGATATATATGTGACCGCCTCTGATCTGGGTGTTTATTAAATTTATCCTAGTATCTATTTAAGTATTTCTATGTATTAGTATCGTTGACTAACACCCATAACACAAGCATATAATTTGCTTAATTTGGGGTTAGATCAATTTGTGAACATTGTCAAAAAATATTAATACTATTATGACAAATTATTTATTAAAAATTTGGAAATTTATATTTTGCCCCTGATCCCAATCCACCACCAGTGCCACGTGGTAATGGCGGTTATTTTTGTATAGTACTGGTAGTCAGTTAAATTATAATTAAAAAAATACTATTTTCGTATAAGTACCTTGTAAACACACATATGCATTTAGTGAAAACCGGTTATTTTTATTTATTTGTATAAATAAAGTAATTAATTAATAAAAAGTAATATAATGATATTTTATAATCATA
The DNA here is from genome assembly GCA_018236625.1 of Lasaia peninsularis. NCBI lineage: Eukaryota > Metazoa > Arthropoda > Insecta > Lepidoptera > Riodinidae > Lasaia > Lasaia peninsularis. The sequence goes on from DVZL01001377.1 coordinate 17,163, forward strand.
TTATGTGTTATATTTTATGTGTGTATGAGTAAATATATAACTATAACAATTAAGGTTTAAACAAAATGGTTGTCGTAATATGAGAGTAGGTGTTTTTTTCATTTTTACAGCTTTCGAAACCAGGTGTTGAGCCAATTTATATTTTAATTTGACTTTTATTAAACGCTTTGATATTAAAAGTATTGTACGCCCTTCAACGTTGGCGCATGGTGAATATTCATCTTATTAAAGAAGTTAATTAAAAGTAGTCATATATATGACATTTTGTAATTACATGTGTGAGTAAATTAACTGGAAGTTAATTAAAAGTAGTTATAATATAATATATACTGTGACATTTTTGTAAATTACATGCGTGAGTGAGTACATAAATATTTGCATAATATTAAAAGCAGACTCTGTAGTGTGACGGTACGGCTGTCGCCTGTTAAGATCGTTAGCCGCGTAGGGTTCCGGGATCAATTCCCAGATCGGGCAACTTTTTTTAATATGTTTTTCAGATTATTCTGAGTAAGCATTACATTGCCTATAGTGGCAATAGGCCACCTATCACATTATGAACCTAGTACTTTGGCTGATCGTGGGTGTTGTATATATCTACTGGACTTACTAGCACAGCTCTGCCGACCCTTTTCTGGAATAATATAAGTGAAGGTACTTTTTTTTAAGTATATAAAAGACACAGTAGGTACAAGTGCATTTTTTCGAAGTTTTTTTAATTACCTCAAATAAATAAATATCGTCACACTACCTTTTTTTTTTATCGTGTGGAAAATCCTCCTAGGATACCCACCACTTTCGGGGGAAGCGGTGGGTTATGTCAGA
>DVZL01001378.1:0-17985 GCA_018236625.1 Lasaia peninsularis
GGTTAGAGGAGGGGATGAATATTTATATGGAAATGTTTTGATGATAAATAAATGTAACCGATTCGTTTTCATTGCCTGGATTTTGTTTGTACACGCGGGCGAAGCTGCAGGCAACAGCTAGTAAGTTTACATGATGAACCTCAGAATTGATACTAATTAAAATAATGATTGGTCACGGATCGTATGTATCTATATGTTCGCAATACGCAACAATTTAAATTTGAAATCATAATTAAATCGGCTACTACTTGTAATGATGCAATTTCACCAAAATGTTGATAATTATAATATTTATTATGTAGTGAAAATGAACATTCGCAAATTTTATCAATTATATCAAATATTTTATATTCATATGCATATGCATTGAAAAACTACGAAATTGGAGTAATGTTACCTATTCTTAATCTAAAATGGTTGATGAAAGCATATCTATTGTATATAGATACTAGCAATGCCCGCGACTTTATTTAAGTTTTATTTAATTTTATATATTTCTTCAGCTTCAGCCGCAAGGGACCTTGCGTGAAAATATGTATATATGTATGATATTCCTAAAATAAAACCCTAAAATATAGCTTAAGCCATTCCTTATTACATCAGCTGTCTGCCACTCGAATATTTCGTTAAAATCGGTCCTGTGACAGACAGTCAAAAATTATAAAAAATATTGTTTTAGTATGGTGTAAATATGCATTTAGTAAAAAGATTTTATTTTTATTACATACAGACACTCCAATTTTATTTATTTGTATAGATAATATTCCTAAAAGTCCGTTTAATTTAGTGTTTATAAAATTTAATCTGGTATCTCTTCCATAGTCACTCGACTACAGAAGAGATGCCAGATTAAATTTGGGGATCGGTGCTTAAATGGGGTAGGGCAATATGTGTGTATTACGAAGAGATTAATGAACGTGGAGGAAGATAGGAAAGCGTGCAGGGGTCGTGACACTTGGCACTCGTTACTCTCTGCCTTCTCCGCGAGAGACTGGGTGTGAAGATAATTATGTATATATTTTCTGATTCATGTATTCGACCTGATCTTGGATTGAGCCTAATTTCCCTTCTGGGCTGCGGAGTCCTATGGCAGTCGCTCTGAGTAAATACCGACGCCCTTATGAAATCCTCTAGAATTGGTAGCCAACCCTAAAATCATCTAATATTAAAACAGCTCAAGTCTAATACGAAGAAGCCTTAATGTCGATAATTTTACGATTTTGTAAAACTTATAAACTTGTAGACTTTTTTAAGCATTACTTTGTACTGTTATAAAGTATTAGCAACATCATTTGAATAATATTGCAGAATTCTTTGTTTTCGCAAAAATAATGAAAGAACTATTTAATATTTCACTTGAACAATTTATCCTTGAAGTGCATAATTTTGGTTTTGCAATTATTTTAATATTAGTTGTGGAACGATTTATGAAATTATGTAGATATTAAAGAATTTCAACCCACAAAGTACTTTGTGACCGTGGGCTACGTCACTTCCTGTGTGAGTTATATATTTTGAATGAGTTAAATGGAGGATAAGCTCATATTGTATCGCCATTCCTTTACTATTTTGTATTACCAGAAGTTGTATTTTTATTACCAGAAAAGCTATATGTTTGCTTGCTGTCATTAAAAAATCTAATTGTATAAAAACAGATGGCTAGCGACTTGTATTGATTTTGAATAATAACAAGTAAGAAAAACCGTCGTGTCGAATTGCGATTGAGTCCAGGAAGGGATTTCACGTGCACTATAGCCACGTGCTGTCAGAAAACCTGTATAGTTACAAGTTTTTCTGGATGGAAAAATAAATGTTTTGATTTTTTTTTATACAAACTTGGGTTTTTTATGAAATTGGGTTTTAAATATTGTTGAAGTTTATCAAAAAGGATGATAATAGAAAGTTTCTACTATCCACTATTTTGATAAACTAGGTAGGTAAATCAAAAACATAAATAAATGTTATTTATTAAATAACTAAGAAAATAAAGGAAGATTACATAATATTTTTGTATCGTATGTATGAACCAATATCTCAATAATAAAAAAATATATAATCGAATCAGCTCCCCCTCGAAGGTACGGTCTTTTGAACAAAATGTTTAAAAATTGGTGATATAGCAAAAAGTAGCTTACCTCTCGTATTTTTTTCCACGGTAAAAATTTAAGTTATTCCATAAATTAATACAGTAAATCTAGTTAATTTGAAGATGATTCATGTCTGTTACCTTTTCACGCCTTAGCAGATGAACTGGTTTCAAGTCGGGTGCGTCACAGATCAATTTAAATTTTATATCCATTGATTTTGTATCACAACGCGTACCCGTCCACGTCTCCGCCAGCAACTAGGAGTACCCATAGCATTTATTAGGAAGCACTAGAAAAAATATTTAATGATAAATACCATCTCAAAAAACTGCGCAGGCGAAAGGGAATTCAAAAAAGCGCTTCCTGAGAAGCTAAATCACGGGAATAATGAGGTAGATGGAGCTTCAATATATAAATTAGTATAAAACTTGGTCGTGGTAACATCTTGTTGAAAGGACCTTCAGACCCGAATACAAAGCTATGTTACGAAAACGCATTGCAAAAATCTGTGACGTCATAACGCATCGTGGAAATTTCCGACGCTGCTGCCACTAATGAAATTTTTACGTTGCGTTGACGAATCGCCATTCGACGTAGCGCTCTGAAGTGTGATGCGACGTCGAAAGAAGTGTTGTGACGATGCCCTTACAATGCCTCAAGCATGGAGTTACTTTAACACAATTAACAAGACCCAGCATGTCGTAATTTGATTAGCGTTAATGTCGTAGGTAAACGCTAGATTCTGACGTAGGCACTAGGTACATCCACGATGTTATAAGATAAGGCATTAACATTGTTTACTTACCGGTCACCGAATCAATTCTGTTCTTGACTCTAAAATCCGTATCTGTCGCAATCATTTTTATTGCGAATTCAGACTTGTTTTTAAATAGAATTAAAGAAATTGTTTGCGATACAAATAGCTTAGTAGTCAAATTACGACTAGATTGCCTTCTAATATGACTATTTATAGTTTGACTTTTTTTGTTACTTTATTTGATGTTGTTTATTCTTAATGTCTACAAACCCTTTCCCTAAATTAATATCCAAAGTTATAGTGTTTTCCTAAAACAATGACAATAATTGATACCTATGTAATTTCTAATGGGCCTGTCTGTATTTTATCAAGCGAATGTTGAATCGTGCATTTCAATAGGTTACATTATTTCCGAAGAATGAATTATTTTATGAGATAAGGCACGACTTTTACATACACTCCATACAAAACACTCCAAGGTAGTATATGAATATGAAATATTTTGTGTATTCTAATAATAGGGCTCGTTAGTTAATCAACAGGTTAAACAGCCAAAGTGCTAGTTTGACCCAAAAAACGATTGCTGCATGTCTTGGCCATGTGTGCCGAAGAACTCTGTTAGGGATGCCGAAGGCCTTTTACAAATTTTAGGAAAAACCGAGATGAATGATGATGATAGTCGTACTCATATACTTGAATATCTAGAAGATCATCAAATCAAGAAGAATGTTAATAGTTTTTAAATATACGAGTATTATAATCTCAAGTAACAAATATTTTGTTAACTTTTTCACGGTAAGTGCTCATTGGTTCTCACAACAGCATGCGTTGCCGACCTTTCGGGAAAGTACGCTCTTTCCTTGAAGCTTCCTCAGTCGTATCCGTTTGGGAAAACCGCCGCTGATTACTAGTTCCACAAATCTGTGCTACGGGATAGTAAATATTTTTTCAAACAAACGTTAATAATTATAATAAGGATCTGTATTCAGTCTCAACAGGCCAACATTTACTGCCGTATTTTCATAGGTAGAACTAAAGTAACTTTTGTGCACAAAGTTTTCCCCTTGCGGTAGCCATTACGTAACACAAGATATTGCTTCACCTATTTCCAACACGTTTTAAGAAAAAAAAGAAAACGGTCCATAAATCTCCAGCCCATTAATATTAAAAGCTATGTCACTGACATACGATTGACACAGTATTTAAATCGGTGCTATTTGTCTCCAGTCGCTCCAATACATTATCCTCTGGATGTTGCAATACTGTGGTGTTTGAAAACTAGTAATATGCGTTGAAATATATGAATATATAGTAGGGTGATGTGTAGAAGTAAATGTTTTATTGTCCCACTTCCAACTCTGTATGTAGCACAGTTTCCTGTACATAACCCTGCTTCATATTCATGAGGCCGTATCTGATAAAATATATGTCAACTTATGTAAGCCACGGTGACGAGTTTACGATGATCATAACATAAAGATAAACTGCGCGGGTTATACGTGCAATTATGGTCGCGCTGATCAAAGGAGAAACGAACAATGATGAAGAAGCTATGTTGGACGTAAATACTTGCGTGTTGGACATAAATACTCGTGTCAATCTGGGATTGATGGGTCCTTGATATTGAATGATAATAATGTGTGTTTTTGTTAGCTCAAGTTTAAGTTTTTGCAAATAGTACTCATTCGAGAAGTCTACGGTTACGTAGTCCGCGTCTCTAATTGAAAATTAATAAAATCAAAAATTTGTTACTCAATCACACGATCGAGTAAACTTTAGAAAAATAAATGCTTTACCAAAAACCGTTGAGTGCCGATAGTTTTCTTTAAAAGACAATTTGTTAATTTTCTTTTAGCTTTCTAGAAGCTCTCATATATTATGCTTGTCTCTAAAACGAAAAAATAATAAAAAAAATAAATATAATATTTTTGGAAATATAATATTTTTCAATAACTTTTGTGACTACCTATTAGGCTTGTCCTTTTTTTGTGTTGTGAGACATGCTTATGGCAAAAAAAGATACAAAGATATCAATGGTGTTTAAGCCTCCTCATCAGACTCAAAACTGGATAAAATAAAGATTTGTCGGCGAGGCGGCAACAAGAAGTACCAATGTGATTGACTTCACTAGTAGTATTATACAGTAATCGACATTACTACATTATTTTATAGGGATAGAGGCATAAAATTCGCACACCGAAAACCACTATCAGACGTACTTATTAGTTACTCTAAATATAAACAAAGATTTTTATTCTTAATTAGCTGAATCGGCGAACCTCGTATTACCAGACAGTACAACTCATCACAGCTCCTACGAGTAAAATAATAGTGTTATTTTTGATCTTTGAAACTTTTTTTGTCCCAGTTTTTCTTTCTGTAAGAACTTCCTCAGACTTCCTCGTCGTTCAATTTCATCAGCTTATTTGCATCTTAAAAGTAGTTCATTTTAATCATTACGAACAAAAAAATATTATAAACGTTAGTATTAATATTTTTTATATAAAATAGTTGGTAGTGAAATGTTCGGCAAAACTTGTGCTTTCCAAGAATCTATCTGCGGATATTTTTCCTTCAACGAAATATTGTTTTCCAAGATACTTTTGTGGAAATGAACAATTTATTTACTAATTGGGAATTTATTTTGTCTAAGCTTGTTAATTATCTCGTTTACAATAAGAGCTCTTCTATAAGATTTATATTAAATCTCTTCTATTCTGTGAAATACTTCATAGTAGAAGACCTGAACTTAAGCAGATTTTCACCGAGCTTATATAGCAATAGAGTAAAACTTATTTTATAATAAATTTAGTATATTAGAGAATATATTAAAAATGGGTTGCCATAAAAAATCCTGGGCTAAATATTTTTAATTATTTAAAAAAATATAATGTTTTGTCTAATGTTTAATGTTTGTTATGATAATAGAAAAAAATTACAGGGTTGTCTGCAAAAAAGTTGGTCCTAATAGAGGGTTGCGAATTTTAAAGATTTAAATTTCCACGCGTGTAAAAACGAGAGACAGAGAGATCCCTACCCCGGATATACTGTGTAATAATAAAGGACTTAACATTGCAGTCGTCTCTGTTGGGGACTTGAATAAAAGAAAGTGCACATGCTCGGCACGTAAACTATGGAAGGTCCAGTCCAGGATTTTTTTGGCAACCCATTTTTAATATATTCTCTAATATACTAAATTTATTATAATCGTTGAAAATCTGCTTGAGTTCGGATCTAGACCATCAGATGTTGTTTGTATGTTTAATAATGTTATTGTCACTAATATTAATTTATCTTGGATTTTCTCAAGGTAGATTACTTGTTAACGTTTGTTACTAGGTAATGACAGCTCGCTTTCGGAACAATATGCATATTTTTTTATTTTTGGCATATTTGAATAAGAATGGCGGCTAGAGTACTATCTGCACGTTACATACCTAACAAAGATCTGTCTTTATTATTAAACATCTATCTCATTCTAATAGAGCCGACTTACTCCGAATAAGACCAATTTGTTTTGACTTTGTCACCGTCACAAAACTCGCAAAAAGAGAGTTTGGTCAGTCCAGAATGAGATGGCATTACTATGCATTAGGGATAGGTCTTTATGAGAAGTGTTATCTCCAGATCTCACCTTGTAACATCATGGATTGGTCTCTAGTTCATGGGATGAACTCTAGTTCAGGGGATGAACTCTATTTCATGAGTTGTACTCTAGTTCATGAGTTGAACTCTAGTTCATGGGTTGAATGTTAAGGCTCACGTTGTGTTCATTGCTACGCTAAACAAATGGAATCATTACTGCATTTCTACTATTTATACTTTTAGTATACACTGTAAACTACAAAACGTAGGTTTCGCTCAGAAAATGTTTTACAGTAAAAATGTTTCCTAACCATGTAACGAAGTTAAGAGGAAAATTCATGGTTCGGCTAGATTTATGGGTTAACAATATTCGACCAACTAACTACATATCAACAAAAATGTCAGCGATGGTATAATAATCACAAGCTTCTTTATTTCCATATCAGTGACATTAAGGACAGTGTAGATTATAAAAGTGTATTTTATACAAATAAAAACAATAAACTTAATACCCTTTTTGCTTGTGCCCATGGCCCTTTTTTGGGTGTAGCCCTCTTCCACTACTCCCATTTTTTTTGTCTTTCGGGACGACTATCCAATATCTTCCTGCTAATTTTACTAGTTTATCGATCCAGCGAGATCTCGATCTGCTTCTTTTTTCTATTTTTGTAGCGATAATACACTTCCCTACAAGTAAGCTAGAATGTCGATTTTTAATCCGCAGATTCAGTAGATCGCACTGAGGAAGCTGCAGCTGCAGGCAATTACTAGCGAGAGATATGCCTGAAATTTTCAGAATTAGTTATTTAATCACTTTCTAAAGTATACGGACTCCGTTTTTAATCTTCCCCTTCAAGTCCCTGAAATAGCATAAAGAGTTAACGAAATGGGGATTCTGTCTTTCAAACCCAAGGAACAGTTATACAGGCTACAAAAATCTATAAAAGCCTATTTAGTACAGTTTTCTGAACGAATTTTGTTATCAAAATGTGTTTGCATTCATGCATGACTACAAAATTGTTAGGTTAATACAGCTATATAGGAAAAATAGATTCAATAAGCAATCGAAAAGCATAATGAGAGAATAAATGTCTAAGTATTATTTATTTAGATCATGAGACTTGCCTGTAATACATTTTATTGGATAAAACGACGAACAAGCACAGGATAGTCTCTTTACATTAAGAATAAAGCGTGTCCTATAATCATCATAAATATTGTCGACGTCGGTGTCCTTAGGCCTATTGTTTAATTCAGCAGGTTACCATAGACTATATCTTTCTACTACTCATAATTATGTCTCGACGCTTATCACCATAACGATAGTTGTCACAATTGTCGAACTAGTCGAGAAAATGAGTTATTCCGATCTGTCACCCTGCTTTGTCCCCTCAGGGGGACAGATCGGAAAAAAAAGTTTGATCTGTCCCCCTGTTACTAGCGAGGGGACAGTTCGAACTTAATTAATTCTTTAACAGTTTCATTTGTCTCCCTATCAAAAGTGGGGGACAGATTAAACTTTTTATTTCATAATAATAAAATAAAATGCATGAATTTTAAAAATAATTCCACCAATTATAAACAAAATTAAATTAAATAAAAGACTAATCGTTAGGGGTTTATCATCATCTTTTTTAAAAAAAATCCACCAATTGGCCATAGTTCCGTTGCAGAATAAGCCAACTGCCTTCCACCCAAGCAGCTCGTAAGAGGCGAGCACAGGATCTATTGTCACCAACACCGTGACATTGACTAGGTGGTAGAGTCTTGCAACCACTAGCCCGGATTGGTACCACCGCCTTACCTATTCCTGCTACAATAGCGTCAGTGCTCGCCATTATCGTATTCTGATTTGGTAGTCGGTAAACTTACTCACGCTAGAGGCTTACCATCCCAGCCTCAGGTTGGCAACGCACCATTTACCATCAGGAAATCCGTCTGCTTGATTTCCTTCCAATATCATAATAAAAACAAACTGCCTTTTAAAACATTAAATTAATGACACAAAGAACTCAATTTGATTAGAATCAGTAAATAAAGTGGAAAAAGTGTTAAAGCCGCAGTAATTCTAATATTAAACCGGCCAAGTTCGAGTGTAACTCGCGCACGAAGGGATACGTGCAATAAAATTTCTTTTGTTGTAGGTACAGGAGCAGCCTTTATAATATGTTTAGACCATTCTGGTTTTAGTATTTATTCTTATAGTGGCACAATAAAAATTTCAATTGTCTAGTTATCACGGCTTACAGGATACTGACAGATAAACGGACTTTGATAACGGAACCCTAAAAACATTAGTAAAATAAATTATCTTAATTTGTGAAATGTATATTTCTTACAGGACAGGTTCAGTCTAGTATGGGGGGCTAGAAAACTGTATAAGTGCCTTGGTTTATACTATTTTTTTATTATCAACCTAATATAACCTTACCCTTACATCGCCTCTGTGGTGTACCGGTACAGGTGTCGCCTGTTAAGACCGTTAGCTCCGTAGGGTCCCGGATTCAATTCCCAGATCGGGCAACTTTTCTTAAAATGTTTTTCAGATTTTTCTGAGTAAGCATTACATTGCCCGGGATCGGAATGTGTCCGAAGTGGCGATACACTTGCCACCTATCACATCAGGGCCCTAGTAACTTGGCTAATCGTGGGTGCTTTCTAGTATACGAGTATGTACGGGAATAACGAGTCGTGGATATACTAGCACACCTCTTCCTACCCCTTCGGGATAATAGAAAAAAAAGTAAAGGTACTACTATAACCTTACCTTGTTTTTGCAAAATTTGACCACAACCGAACCATTTTTCGAATAACTTTAATCTCCGGTTGTTCAGTAACAAGATTCATCAATTGGTTGTACTTTTTTAAAACACGCGAGCAAACGTGTAAATAACATAATTCATCTCCGATAGTTGCACCCCAGTGCTTCATACTGAATCTAGCATATTTGGCCATGTAGTCACTGTTCTCGTTAAGCTGCCCTCGAAAGTCAAACATATAATAATAAACGGGTGAATCAATTAATTCAGAAAGTCGTCTGGCTGCGTAATTAAGAGCATAGTTTTGTAGTAAATCTCCAGAATACACGGCGTAGTCCAAAATATTTCCATCATAAAGATATCCATCCTCAAAGTAGAAATTTAAAATTTCCTTAATTGCCTCCTCGTATGCCTCACTTTTTCGATCAAAGCGAAATCCCGTTCTAATGGGGAATATGAATAAAAAGTCTTGACCTAAATCTGCTAGCAATCTGGGTTCAAATATGTAATGTGATGCCAGATCTAAGCCTTCCCTTGAATTCATACCAATCATTATTGGAACATTATTTATAATTTCTGAACGTTCTGGATATGATCCTATGACAGCATCAGCGTTGTCTCCTTCTACTGTAGGTGAAAATGGATTTATACTTATTTGATACTTTTCAAATGCTTCATCATCAGTCACATCATTTTTCTTTATAGCTATAGTTTCAGCGTCTAATTTTTGTAACCCTTCTAATAAAGTTTTACTGTCACTAGCTGTGATATTTAAAACTTCTCCAAGTTTAAAAGCCACTTGTCTGGTATTAGTATCAAAGAAAGCCGTTTCTAATGCTGTTCCACTCTGTAGAATCACTCCTGAAAAAAGACCACTAGCTTTTTCCGAGTACAGTAAAATTTCTGCAAGTACAGCACCACCGCGATTCCCCATCAACGTCACCAGACTTGGGTCTCCACCAAACTTATGTATGTTACTTTGAACCCAATTCAAACCTAGGATAAAGTCTCTTATGCCTGCATTAGGTGGTATTTTATCATCTTCAGTAGTCAAGTAACCGAATACATCCAGACGATGTTGAATAGTAACAACGATTATACCTTCTTCCATGAAGAATTTTGGTGAATATGTTTTAGTACCGTTGAATCCGGTTCTAAAATTGTCGTTATAATCGAAAACTATAACCGGTAAGGAACCTTCAATTTGAGGAGTGTATACACTTATGTAGAGACAGTCTTCAGATCCAGACATGCCAAAAGGTTCATCCATTCTCATCCTAGAACTATATTGAAAGCATGTTGGCTTATCCTCAAAAGCTTCATATGCATCTTGCCAGCCTTCATGAGGTTCAGGAGGCTGGAAACATTATCATAAATGTTAATAAGATTGCTGTGTATTTTCTATTGAGTAACATATCGCATCCCTAGATCTAAAGAAATTTGTGATATTACTAGCGACCCGCCCCGGCTTCGCACTGATATACTATACATGTTATATAACATAAAAACCTTCCTCTTGAATCACTCTATTAATTTAAGGATATTCGCTTCAAAATCCGTTGTGTAGTTTTAAAGAATTAAGCATACATAGGGATATAGGGTCAGAGAAAGCGACTTTGTTTTATACTATAGGCACGCGGCGCGCCGCCACCCAGCCGCTATGCCGCTGCATTTTAAATCTGTAATACCTTCGAAAATATTCATTTAAATTACATACTGTAAGCGGTATTATTAATTTACATTAAAAACAATATAAAAACAAGGAATTTAAGGTACTTAATTGGATAAGGATTAATGCTTGACTGCTTAAAACAGCTTCGAAAGTAAGCCATTATTTTTGATAAAAAGTAAATGATAAAAATGCTATTGTGGGCTATACATAAGAGATAGACATATAACACCGCGGAGTTTTTTGTAGAGCTTTTTAAGTTGTACAATTACTCAGTACATTATTTTAATAAATCTCGTAGGGTTCAACCTGCGTTTGCAATGTAAGCGGAAAAAAATGTAATTATTTATTGTACGGAAATAAATGTAAAGAATTTAAATCAATAAATATCGTCACGGCCATATCCCTGAAAGCGTAGGCAGAGATACATATGCATCCACGATTAGCCGACGATAGTATTTCGTTATATAGGGCCAGGTATCCTTATAATGGTTTCCTTCACTATGAGAGCACTCAGAAAACTTAAGTTAGAAAAACTCATTGGTAGGTACATGGCGGGGTTCGATCCTGGACTATTAAAACGGCAGTCCGTGTCGCGTACTATTAGGCCACAGAGGCCTCATTTATACAAATAAATAAAATTGAAGTGTCTGTATGAAATATTAAAATAACTGCTTTTAACTAAATGCATATGTATGTTTACAAGGCGCATATACTGAATCAGTATTTTTTAGAGTTTTTGTCTGTCTGTACCCGCTAATCTCTGAAACAGCTGATCCTATTTGGACGGGACTTTCACTGATAGACACCTGGTGTAATAAGGAATAGCTTAGGCTACTTTTATTTTAGAAATGTATAAAATAAAATAATTAAATAAAAACGCGGACGAAGTCGCGAGCACAGCTAGTGTAGACTAAAAATATTATAATAAAAAAATATATCTTTGGACAAATTACGTAAATTGATCTAACCCCAAATTAAGCAAATTATATGCTTGTGTTATGGGTGTTAGGCAATGATACTAACACATAGAAATACTTAAATATATACAAGAATAAATTGAATAAACACCTAGCCCCGGAAATACAGACCTACCTTAAATATTTCTATTATTATAGACATTACCTTAAATCTCAATGTGTCAAGAGGGGGCTTAGCATATGGTATTCCCCTGAAAGCGTAAAACGTCTCCCTTTTGAATAGAGTTTTCTCTTCCCTCCCTAGTAAGTCACCTTGTTCTAACGTCACTTTTACATTATCAGAATAAACATTTCTAAACACACAAAACACACAAAACAAAATATATTTTTTCATTGTGATTGTTAAAACAATATTTTGTGAATTAAAATTAATCAAACGAAATGTTAAATTGTTCCAAGCCACAGTTTAGATAACAAATAAGCTGCAATAAATTTAGTTTTCTTATCAATAATGATATCTATTAACGTGTTTTCCAGTAATCCTAATCAATTGTTATAGTCGAAGCAATAAATTACATTTAAGAGATTAATCGAATACAGCCCGGTCGCAAGATGGCGGCTATAGGCCATGGTTGATCTCACCATTAGAAGAGTCGTGTGCTTGTTCGCTGTAGAATCCCATAAGAAATTAGTTGATGTTTACCAAAAGTTCATAGTCTATATTTCTTTTTCGTCCTGGCCTTATTGGTCGAGGGGCTAGCGACCCTATTAACCCTAAACTATCGACTAACCGCGAGGCTTGGGTTCGATTCCCCACGGGGACAGCCATTTGTGTGATGAACATAGATGTCTGTAGTTCCGGGTCTGGGTGTTTATTAAATTTATTCTTGTATCTATTTTAAATATTTCTATGTATTGGTATCGTTGTCTAACAGAAAATGTACTTACGTTAAAACTCACTGGTATATGACGGGGTTCGAAAATGGACTACCAGAATGGAACTCCGAAACACGTACCACTAGGAAGTTAAAAAGTATTCGATAAATGAAATTATAGGATTTGTGATTTTATTAGCAACACATTACGGTTTATTATTGGATGACACCTTAGATCATTTAGTTCGGATCTAAGGGTAACATAGCAAACGAGCATACGGCTCTCCTGATGGTAAGGGATAATCGTGACCTGGAGACACCATAGATGTTGCACCAACACGACAACAATACAAAAGCTTTCTTACAATTTCTTAAAACCTTTTAGTTGATTTTGGCAAATCAACCGAATATACCGACCGTCACGCGTATATCCCCGAAAGAGTAGTCAGAGGCACATATTCACCTAAGATTAGCCGACGATATTATATCTTGTGATTAATAATCTTATGTTTTTCAGATAAACCGTAAAAAACTTGTAAAACAAGGGGCCCTCCCCGGGAATTTAGTTTCCTTTCCGACACACATGATTTGCAATTACGGTCGTCTAATTTTCGCTGAAACTCTTTTCGTATCCAGGCTTCCTGCTCACTTTTATCTATGGAATGTCTATGGAATTTTTACTTTTGCATTCAAAGTTTTCTTTCAAAAGACGTGTCGGGCAATTATATCTCATGGGGTTAACTTAATATACATTCGTTTTCATTTTTTTTATTGTTATATACATAGTTGTAATTATTTTTAGTTTTTTTTTTTATATAAGTTCTTCAATTTTTCTTTTTTTTATTATGTATCTAATTTTTTTGTTTCTTTTTTATGCATCTGCCATTATTGTTTCTTTTTAATGTTGGTTCAAAGGTTGGCTGGTAGAGAATGCTATACGCATTAAGCTCGCCTTTTGTATAACATATTTGTATAGATGTACAAAAGAGATGAAATAAATAAATGAAATTAATAAATCTAATCCGGAAGCTCGTACGTTTAACTCGAACACCAATTACGCTCTACCACACAGGTGATTTATTTATTGACACATCTTGATATTTTAAATATGACAATACTGGTCATCTAAGCTTAGAACCAATAATGAATGTACTACATTTTTTGTTACAGTACATATAAAATATTTGAGCCTTAGTGGCCTAACAGCACGCGCTTCGGACTTCCATTCGAGTAATCTAAGTTCGTACCCCGCTATGTATCAATGAGCCTTTCTAACTTATATACATTTTCTGAGTGCTCTTATGGTGAAGGACAACATCCTGAGGAAATCCGGATTCATTGAAATTGACCTAACCTAGGTTCGGATCCAGTTTCCCTTCTGAGCTGTAGAGGTTTTGAGGTTTGAGCTGCGTCAGTTTTTACGCAGAGGTCAGATGGCAGTCACTGCGATCTGACCTCTGCGTAAAAACTGGCGCCCTAGTCAAATTCCCTAGATTAGGTATTCGACCCGATATCATCTATAATAATATAAGGCTATGACAATGATGACATATTATTAAACAGTCGTTAATTTTAACACATAGGTAGGTACGTCGTATGTGGTGAGTGTGTTGTGTTTAAAGTTAAAGTCACGCCTTACTCCCCGAAGCAGTAGTCAGAGGTGTGCTAGTATATTCACGACTCGTAAGTCCAGTAGATGTACTAGATCACCCAGGATTAGCCAAGGTATATTATTTAACACATCTATCGCACCCTTAGTGATGAATACCCTATTTTTGAATTGTGCCCCTAAAAAAAACGGCCCTAAAGATGCGATATGTTATGATATGGAAAGGGAAAATAGAAAAATAAAAAATCTATAATTCATCTTTTATATCATCTTGCACCACACCGTTCACGGCCATTTTCTCGTATTTCTCTATAAAATCGTCCCAGAATTGTATTTTATCGTGATAGAGTTTGGGCTGCATTTTAAGCTCATCGCTTATTATAAGACATTCTCTGTCTTCCGTGGTAGCTGGCTTCCAAGTGAACTTACTGTCTGGTGGAGTTGGATTTCTGAAAATAAAGTTTTAACAAAATTAATTTTTTCCTAAGAGAACGTTTAAGTGTTACGTAAATTTCTTGAAGACTTTTGACCAACCTCCATGTTACATGCCGTAACGTTGTTATGTACCCCTCTTCTCCCTCTCAAAACGTTACGTGACATCCAAATAAGTATTTTTACATATAAAAGTCACAATTATGTAGCACAAAGTAGGTATAGGGAAATTTTGAACGGAAGAAAAAATCAGATATTGCCATTATAAAAAAATATTTTACGTAAGCCTCCTACCCCTGTAACGCATTGTAACGTTTTACAAGACCCCCCATCTGCTCCCAAATGGCGCTACGCAATAACTTTAATTTGAATGAATATAGAGTTTTAGTGATTTGCGAGTTTCATGTTATCAATGACTTTAGTTTTTAAGGCAAATCTAACTCACCTTCGTTGATGATTGCTAAACGCTAAGCCCTTAATCAGACAGGTCTTACATATTCCTGCCACCTTAATGAAATTAACGTGTTCCGTTCCGGAAGTTAGGATAGCTGAAAGACTTGCTCAGTGATGACAGTGACGCACCTTCAAGTATGGTGTCTATAGGCCACGGTTGTCTCTTACCATTAGGAGATCCATGTGCTTGTTCGCTGTCTTATCCCATAAAAGGGCATTCTAAATTTAACCTTATTCGTTTGCCTCTTCCGCTTTTATATTTAGATTAATTAAAAATTTATTGAAATACATCTTAGCAATTATATTATTGTCTTACCCAAACTTGGCGAAATTAGTCCAAAGCTTAACCATCGTTTTTAAAACTTTGATTTCTTCAGAATCCTCGTCTTGCAATAGTTGTTTATATATTTTTTTATATGGATGACATACCAATAAATAACATAACTCATCAGCCATTGTTGCTCCATAGGTTCCTTCGATTGTTTGAGCGTTTTCTAAAGCTGATTTTTTTCTAAAATTTAACTCTCCACTATAGTCGAACATATAATAATATATTTCAGACTTAGATGTATTGGTGTAGTCTTTGACCGTCATATCTATATGATAAAAACTTGTGATATCGCCTATGTATGTAATGTGTTCCCCTGGCTTACTAATTTTCACATATCCCTCATCGAAATAGTAATCTTTTATTTCTTGTACGGCTTCGTAGTAAATATTATCATTGATTTTGAAATGATAATTTACTCTCTTAGGAAACATGAGTAGGAAATCTCGATCAGCAAACGTTAAGTATTGAGGTTTAGCTAAAAATCGTTCATTCATTTCAATTCCTTCTCTAGAATTGAAACCAATCATTACTGGTACTTCTAACGGAACAGGATTTTCTTCTGGAAATTTCCGTATAATTGCGTCAGGATGGTCAATTTCTAACACTGGGCCAAATGGATGTACTCCTCTTTGTATAGCTCTCGAAACATCTGCATGAACTGTCAATAACTCTGATTGTGGGATATTCATGGTTGGTACACCAGACATACGTTCAATCAAAGATTTACTTGTTGTTGCTTTATCTTCTAGGACTTCAGTTAAAGTAATGGCATTTTTTCTTGGATTATCATCAAAATAGGATGGGTCTCGTGCTGAGCCACTTTGTAGTATCGCAGCATGGAATAAGCCCTTGGCTTGCGGAGAATTGAGTAAAATATCAACTAAAGCTGCACCGCCTTGATGACCCATTAATGTGATTTTATTTGGATCTCCACCAAATTTATTTACATTAGCATTAAGCCATTTTAAAGCTAAAATCACATCTCTGATACCATTGTTACCTGGTAAGACTTCATCTGCAAACGATATGAAACCGAATGAACCTAGTCTATGATTCACAGTTACAAAAACAACTTTTTCATCCATAAAAAAGTCTGGACTGTAGGTTTGTGATCCGTTATATGATATTCTGAAAAATTCATTATAAACAAAAACAATGACAGGAAGTTTTAATTCTTCATTTTCAGGTAATTTGGGTGTGTGGATACTCAGATGTAGACAATCTTCGCTGCCGTAGAAGCCGTGTTTTTTTACAGTTCGTATTGGTAGATAAAATTGAGCACATGCCTTTTTCTCTCGTTTTGCCGGTAATATATCTTTCCAACCAGGATGAGGCACAGGAGGCTGCAATTAAATATTGGTTACTTTAAATACTAAGAATGTTTAACCGCGTCGTATTTTAAGTATGATTTCATACAGATTTCAATACTTGATAAAGATGACATTTACATTTAATTTCTTACCTCTGCCTAACTTTGCGAGGAGGCTTTGTCCTTTTTATTTAGGATTTTGCTTATATTAAATTTAAACATTTAATATAACAATATCTTTTTGGGGATTTTGGGTGTAAGTGTTTTAAATAAATATTTACAATGTATCTAACTAATTTGTAAATAAATACGTAAATCTGCAACTATAATATAAAATAGTTTAACACCCATTGGCTTTGTGGTCATTTTATGAAGGAAAAAATTAATTAGCAAATAATATAAAGTAATTGATTTAAAAAAAAACAAGTGATAGAGTCGCACGGCTTTTTTAAATAAAACCAACAATGAAATCGAATATATACTTTTCTATCAAAGTAAATCGTCACCTTAAACCTTAAATCTCCAATCGGAGGCTCTGCATACGGTATACCCAAGAACGAATAATATTTCTTATCCTCGAAAATCGAAGCAACCTCCTTTCCTCCAATTTTTCCGGATCCCGTTTCAACAATCACATCACAACGTACTACACATAAAAACGCAAATATTATATATCTATACATCGTAACGTCTTTTATTCATATCAACAAAATACAAACCTTCTTGCGGTACGAAATACACACTGACGTGGGCTATAGATAATTATTAATCTAGGAGACTTGAACATTATCAATTCGTACGATTATTTATGAGTGTTTAACACTAACTGCAAAGCGGTAGCCTAGTGATAAAATTAATCTGAGGATGTCATAAATTAACCGAAATGTTTCAGGGTCAACTGTATCATATTTTTTTCAAGTTATTAAAATTTTATTTTACAACGCCATCTGTTATTAAACATTTTTTTGTATTGTAAATTCTATTTCGGTATTCCAGTCTTGAAGCTCGCCAAATACCTATGAGTTTTTCTAACTAAAGTACATTTTCTGAGTGCTCTTGCGGTGAAGAAAAACATTGTAAGGAAACCCAGGATCGGTGCCCAATATATATTTTTTTTATAACAAGATAGGAAGGCATTTGACCGCCATCTCACCTGATGTTAAGTGACGATGCGATCGAAGGTGGAACATGCCTACCTA